>JAHNUO010000009.1:1800000-1961657 GCA_019787685.1 Chiua virens | reverse complement strand
TAACCTAACCTAACCTAACCTAACCTAACCTAACCTAACCTAACCTAACCTAACCTAACCTAACCTAACCTAACCTAACCTAACCTAACCTAACCTAACCTAACCTAACCTAACCTAACCTAACCTAACCTAACCTAACCTAACCTAACCTAACCTAACCTAACCTAACCTAACCTAACCTAACCTAACCTAACCTAACCTAACCGAACCTACCACGTCACATAGAGTTCCATCAATCTCCGATAAGGTTCGCTGTCAATAGACGGGAATCAACTGTCACCGTTATCAAGATAACGGGTATTAAAAACGCAGTCAGGGGCACAGGAGATAGAGCGGATCTACTGGAATATTTTTAGGTTTTGAGGTCCGTCCCGTTGTGTCTTATCGTCGAATCAGCTTATCCCGCAAGTTGCCGAAATCACGGGTCTAAAGGTATATAAACCCCCGTGAGTCTATATGTTCAAACATACTATCAAGAATAGAGCCTGATGAGTACCTAACGAAACAGGGAGGTAAAGGGTGGTTCCCTTAACCTGTTGCTCTATTTCACTCATCCTAGACACACTGGCCTAGTTGGTTTGGATTAAACTAACCTAACCCTAACTAATCACCCTTATATTTCTCTTGGATTACTTGCAATTTCTCATCAATGTGTCTTTGCTTTGTATTTGCATTATCCTCAATTTTCCTGTTTTTTTTTTCTATTTTTTTTGGCTGACATAGCGGTCAAATTTACCTCAAATCGTAGTCAGACATCACTCAGACTATGGTCTACCTAGTGTAATTTTTTGCTCACTTTACAGTCACATTACTGCAAGATTTCATTTGATTTTTGTGTTTTTTTTGTTTTTTTTTGTTTTTTTTGCTATGACTTGCAGTCAATTTGCTGTCTCATCTTGCTCAAATATTCCTCATATTTGTGTCTTGTTTGCCTCAATTTCCACTTATACATCATGCCCAATTTTCTCTCATTTTTTCTGATTTTTTCATAATAATTTATCTATCTAACCACTCATCCATTCAACCATTCATCCATCCATCCATCTGTTTCCAGTACTGGAAATGGTCATTCAAAGGGCTAAAGACTTGGTCAGACAGACGCTTACATACACATCAGACATCCTCAGATGGTGGGATGGTTGCGTACATAAGCATCAGAAACGGTTGGGTGGTGGCTTAGTCGCTTACATAATCATCAGATGGTGGTCAGATGCAGACAAATATTAGTCTGAGTTGCCATGTCTTTTTCATCAAATTATGCTTACATAATTGCAATTGGATTACCCTTGGTCATATCACTGTCATAAATTACCGCAAAACCTTGCGTAAATTGTCCCTCATTTTGTCCAATTTTGCACTGAATTATCCTTGGTGATGTATGGCTGGGTGGTCGAATTTTGCTCAAAAATTGGTCAATTTGTATGTGGTTTATGCTGGGTCATAGTCAAACTGACCGCAAAACCTTGCCTCACTTGACCCTCATTTTGTCTAATTTGGTTTGATTTTGCACTAAATTATCCTTGGAATATGTATGGCTGGATGGCTTGGTGGCTGGGTGGTTGCATTTTTGTCAAATTGTGTTTCAATTATGCTGGGTTATAATTGTAATTTACCGCAAAACCTTGCATCACTTGATGGTCATTTTGCATGAATTTGCACATTAGTTCGCGCAAATCATGTACCCCTTGAAGTGTGGTGAGTTGGCTTGTCTGTCCAGTCCAAACAATTTATTATTATATTCTGCGCACATCACATATACCTTGAAGTTTGCCCCATACATATCTTCATTTCCTTACCCGAACCATAGTCGAACCCCCATCTATTTGTGAAAATGTACTAGAAATGGTTGCAACTTATAAGAAAGTATTGTTACATGATGTTCATAGAATCAATCAAGGTACCAGTTCGTAACCTGCAGCAATGCCATAGGAAATCCATAACACATAGAAAACAATCAAGTTACAAGTAGTTTGCAGTAACATCTATAGAAAACCATCCACTGGGCCTAGACTTCGTTGGCGTCACAAACTTGATCCCGAGAGGTTTTGTTCCTGCAACTAGACCAGCTGGGCCATGGGTCCCGTCAGCCCTCAATCCGCAACACGGGTTTCCGCACTGCACAGTCCAACCGCTGTCTCGGATAACTGGCTGTTTCCACGGTCGAACAGCGCGGCAGACGGGACAAAGAAGAGGGAGTGACGTTCCATAGGGACGATGGTTAGCATTCCACCAAACATATTTGGTGGCAATGAAAGAAGCCGATGCTTCACTGGTAGAAGGACCATTGCTGAAACAGAAGACGTCGGCATGGGTTCCCAGGTCAAAACCATTCGTCAATGCTTTTGGCATCGCCTCTGGAATGTCAAACCCCTCGATCAGATGAGAAAAGAACAGTGCAGTGAGGAAGAAAGACGCCAGAGCTGGCTGGAACCGCCGTGCACTAAAGGCAATGCAGTGTTTCACCTGCAAGCTAAACCTTGATTCGAACGTAGTTACATCGAAGATGACGAACCATGCTCACCTTTTCACAGAGTCTTGGAGGCCTGCCCTGGACTCAGGATATTGGTGGCTCCACCAACACGAGAGGAGAACTAAGATGCCCCCCCGAACAATATGTTTCAGAGATGAGCCAAACAAATCATGAAACAGCTGCAAACGTTCCGTTCAAAGCCGACACAACCAAGGAATGCTCGAATTTGGCCTTACCTGGGGGATCTTCGCCGAGGGGGCAAACTCGCCTGCAAACAAGTTCCCACTTTCAACATCGCTATGGGTTGTGACAAAGACGACCACGCGGCCAACTGTCTTGGAACACAATTCTTCTGCGAGCTTCTCCATCGAGGCATTGTGGGCTTTGACCTTGCGGTCAGTCCCTAAATCAAATTGGATGCTCCTTAGCTGCAGGGCACCGCAGGGGAAATATGAGCCGATCATGGCCTCCAAAGCTGAGGGGGGTGAGCCAACAGGGTCCATGCCTTTACAATAGAAATGGAGGATTAAGACCTCCTCGTCATGGATCTGCCTGCGAGCAGATGCCCCACAGTCAGAAGCAAACTGAAGGCCAGCAGGAAACGCAGGTGCCTCCACCCCATCTTTGGAAATAGTAAAGCCCTCAAAGAAGCCCGTGAGTCTCCCTTTTTACAAAAGGACGAGAAAAGACACACCTGATATGGAGCATACTCCCTCTGCCCCTCCATACCTTGCTTGCGGTCCTTAAGCTCCTGGCAGCTAGTACACACGAATTTGTTCCAGACGGCATTCTGACCTTCGGAGGGAATAGGAAGGCAGACCTCACACACCACGCGCGGACATTCGCTGCAAAGGTAGAGCGAGTCCCCGCCGTCCTGACATAGTGTGCAAAACTAAGAGTGAGAAGATCAGCTACTGGTCAAAGGGATTGAAAACGAAGAACAGAACGACGTACACTATTGTGGCGCGTGGGTTGGGTGGTTTCCATTTCCTCTTCCGAGTGGGATTGAATGGAAGAAAGGGGAGACAGCGGGCCTTCCCAGGACAACATGGGAGATTCCATGGGTGCGTCGGCCGAGGACTGCTCCAAGGCGACCCGAGTCACGCTGCTTCCAGATTGCCGAGTATTCGTTGTCTTAACATGAGCTCGCATCATTGGCAAAGATCGAACCCTTTGTCTTCTGAGGATCTCTTCGGCGGGGTCCCGAGGTCGACCCAACCTGATTGTCACCTTGGTCCTGGTCATGATTTTAAGTGTTTTGCCAAAAATGAAGAGCAGACAAAAAGTGGAGAGGAAAGGGTGGGGACGGCTCTGCGGCGGATTGGTCAGGCATTTAAATATGCAACGAGGACAGTGGCGACGCACATGACTTACAAATCACAATAGATGTTTGGAACGGTGGGCCGTTTGGATATTGAGATCGTCCACAAAGTGGGTGAACAATAGGTGGTATGACATCTCGTGCGGGCGGTCCACCACCTTCTCCCCACCACTTCATCTCCTACCTTTCCTTCAAACTCTCGGGCAGAGAGGGCAAACGAGTGGCGGTTGCGGGGGTTGCCTCGTCCCCTTCGCTGCCCTCCTTTTCTTCAAGCGTACCAACTCCAGGCAGAGGGAAGGTAAGCGAGT
Organism: Chiua virens; assembly: GCA_019787685.1. Lineage (NCBI taxonomy): Eukaryota > Fungi > Basidiomycota > Agaricomycetes > Boletales > Boletaceae > Chiua > Chiua virens. The sequence goes on along the minus strand of JAHNUO010000009.1, from coordinate 1,957,558 downwards.
GGCGGTTGCGGGGGTTGCCCCGCCCCCTTCGCTGCCCTCCTTTTCTTCAAGCGTACCAACTCCAGGCAGAGGGAAGGTAAGCGAGTGGCGGTTGCGGGGGTTGCCCCGCCCCCTTCGCTGCCCTCCTTTTCTTCAAGCGTACCAACTCCAGGCAGAGGGAAGGTAAGCGAGTGGCGGTTGCGGGGGTTGCCCCGCCCCCTTCGCTGTCCTCCTTTTCTTCAAGCGTTCCAACTCCAGGCAGAGGGAAGGTAAGCGAGTGGCGGTTGCGGGGGTTGCCCCGCCCCCTTCGCTGTCCTCCTTTTCTTCAAGCGTTCCAACTCCAGGAGAGGGAAAGTAAGCGAGTGGCGGTTGTGGCGGTTGCCCCGTCCCCTTCGTTTCTTTCCTTCATTTCAAGAGCTTTAACTCCAGGCGGAGGTAGGACAAACGAGTGGCGGTTGCGGGGGTTGCCCCGTCCCCTTCGTTTCTTTCCTTCATTTCAAGGGCTTCAACTCCAGGTGGAGGTAGGACAAACGAGTGGCGGTTGTGGGGGTTGCCCCGTCCCCTTCGTTTCAAGAACTCCAACCGCAGTTGGTAGGGGTTGCCTCGTTCCCTTCGCTGCCCTCCTTTCCTTCAAGCATTCCGCGCCCACCAGATATTAACCAACACATTGTCGACTCACCAAACAGAACGGCAGGAAACCACCTCAGAGATTCCCAAGACTACCTCACCCGGGCATGCAATTACACTTGGATTTGTGTGGGATTTTTCTCAAATATCGCATTATGATTATAATCGCACTTCATGTGATAACAACAATGCAGGGTGTGATGTGGAACTTGAAGCTTGAATGGTCAGGTTGTCGTTGTCGTGGAGCCTATTATGGCATTGGCTTCATTGTGTGAGTCGGACTTCCCTCACTCGAGGGCGACAAGGTGATGACTGCAATGGGGCATACATTAATGTACTACGAGTGAACTATCTGATATCCCATGACGTGTAGCTAATTCAGGTGGTGCTACAGTGACTCGATCCTCAATGTTCATTCCTACATTGTAATACATAGCAAATGATGAACTCATCATTGACTATCCAGAGCTGAAAATCGTCGGAGAACATTGCAGCTGCTACAGGATTACATCATCGACATAGCGCTATGTAATCCTAAGTAGTCTTTGTGAGCTTTCCTCGTCTGGGCAACTCTACCCATCCCTTCTTTCTTTTTTCTTCCATCTTTTTGTCCCTCACGGTACACACTCCCAGACCACATGCTTTTACTTACCCTTGAAACTACTCCCTCTACGGCACCCTACCCAACTTTTCCATCCTCCTCCTCACACCACCACTTTCCCATCCACACCATTTCGACATCCCTCCACTCAACATCCTATTTCACCTACTTCCATGTCACTCCACATTTTCAATTCCTTCCCGCAGCCAGCCTGACCCAGCCATCACCATACCTTCTTTACGAAATCCCCTCAGTATCATTAGCTACTCTCACCTCGCATATTCGTCTTCATAAATCTTAGGAAACAAACCCAAGCCCTCCTTCCAACGCTTACGCCTTCCCTCCCAATGCCGCTCCTTTTCTCCAACTGACACCTTCAAGTCTTGCCCAAACTCCTGCTCCGACCTCATCCCATTCTCGATGTAGCAGAAAAGTGATCCTGCAGCATACTGAGTAAACGAATGCCGTCTTTCCCCCTCTTCGATCTTCGTATTGTAGTGCGTCACAACAGCTGAAGGAATCAGCATCGTAGCCCCTGGTGGAAACTCGATCACAAGTCCCATTTCCCTCAGGATAAGATGCCCCCCACGTTTTGCATTGAACGACCCTAGCGCAGTGATCGCGCATATACCAAACGACAGATTCGCCGAATCACGATGCGGCCGACACACCGTCGCCGGCCCAACGTTGTATGCCGCTGCAGGCATTATTGAACTTTCATACGGACGTTCCAGCTTCCCGTCGTCTTTGTACAGCTTCCCCAACTCGTCCTCGTAGTATCCGTATATCTTCGGGAAAAATGTCCTAAACGCCTCTGCGACGAACTTCGTGTCCGTGTCTAATCCAAAGTCCAAGCTCACACACTTACGGTTTTGAAAACCCGCCAATCTGAACATCGCCTTGCTTTCCTTCAGTTCCCGAGCTGCATTTTTGTACAATTCAGGCACCGCCGTGTTCATCGGGAACTATCAACAAGCACACCATTAATCCCAATCCACAACCTGCAGTCCCTGAAAAACATACCCGCTGTCCCCCACCATACGAGACACCTGTGATGATCGCATGAAACCGACCCCTCCCGTGTTTCTTACCGTTAGGTAGTCTCCCCGTTGTCTGGTTGACCCCCGAGAGCGTCATGCTGTGGTGCTCAAATAACGCTGTTGCTTGAAGGATCACCTCATCGAACGTCCCCCTCGGCCGTCCCGCAAGAACCGCAACGACACGTCCCGTGGCATCCAGAACTGCATGAGGCGCGCTTACCATAGTCATTCAGTCCTTCCAACTCTCTGTTTTTTCAAATCGACGAACTCACATCCCATTCCATTCCACGAGTTCCAGACCGCCCTTCAGTACGTCCTCCAGGCTGCTTTCTTCCTCGTTGGGCGTTCTCGTCCTGCTGCCCATCCAACCCCCCTCCGCAGCTTTAAGGTCCTCCCCGGCTGCGTTCTTGAGCGTCAACGACCGGGCCTCGATCATCCCCGAGATGTGCTTCTGCGCCCCGCCCTTCGCCGTCATCTTCGACACCCCTCCATTTGCCTGGTCCAACAACTTCTTCCTTTTCGCCCTTCTCTGGCACCTCTTCCCCTTTCCCCTAGATCCCGGTAGAGGGGCAGCCTGGGTAGGTTTTACCTCATCCACGGAGCTGTCCTGACAAACGCCTTCCCAGACAGGCTGGTGAACGCCACCTTCCACCACCGTCTCGTCCATTTCGTCAAAGTCTTCAACGACTGTGTGCAGGTTCGCTTCGAGTGGATACGAAGTGTGGATCGTCGCCAAGACGGGTCTTGTGTTGCTATCCTGATCCATTTGCTGGTTGCCTGCCTTCGAAGAGATCAACAATGGGTGATTCGAGACTTCGAGTTCCTATGGTTCAGTAATAGTAATAGTTTGTACTCCGGCATAACGTAATACTGGTTATGGTTCGACAACTGCACCCACATAACCTATGGATCATGTGGGAGGGTAACCAACATTTTACAAACTCACGTATCTGTCACGAGCCAGTGTGACCTGAGCAGTCCTGGAAGTTTTGGATGGTGCTTACAATTTCATTCTAAGTTTTAATGTGCGCGCCGTCCTCTTCATACGCGCCGGCCTCTCAATTGTGCGCGTCGCCTCCTAAATGCACTCTGAGTCTCTGACCGCCATACATACGATATACTTTGACCGTCGTAATTCTAGGGACGAGTAAATACACGACAAGCAATGCTTTCAGGATGAAGGAAAGAGCGAGGATTCTGATCAATAAACGGTATACTCCCATACGTGACATTTTGGAAGCGAGGCAGATAAGAAAAAGAAAAACGTTACTACGTATTTAAAGTCAGTTCGGCCAGCGTAGGCACCAGTCCCCTAAGTTCCCCCACCTCTTCTTCGGTCCACGACCTTGATCTCTTAGCCTGGACCCTAAGCAGTTCCAGAGGGCAACCGGAACGAACCAAAAAATCACGAATATGCTCGGGCTGCCCGTACGAAACGGCGGTGATACTGAGTTCACGTAAGCCAGGCAGCGTCGCCTGGAGCAAGAAGTCTCCCAACTCGGCCCATACGGCAATGGATATACGGCTGAGTTTCGCATGGATGAGCGGTTCGGGGAGATATGTGCAGCGGGGGGTGCAATGACGGCCGCTGAGGGCGAGAACTTCGAGATTTGGACACAGCTTGATGGCTGTGCCGAAGACGCCTGTGCTGCCACGCACCTCTAGATGTAGGTGGGTTATGTTCCACCAACAAGGGTCGAACAGGTGGAATGTTTGATCGCTATCTTCCACACGCATGCTGCATGTCCGGCGAGGCGGTCCCGGGGGAAAGGTGAGTTGCTCTTCCATTGATTCTTCCGCGTCAAGGATCTCGATATCTTCCAACCCTCCATCTGACCAAAGTTCTTCCTCCAAGTCACCTTTGACCATATGTTGCACTCGGAGAACGAGTATTCCGGGCAAGGTGAGCGCGGGATGGGGATCCTCATTCGCAACACCACTGTCAATGGTGACAGTGAGGTTCCGAAGACTCGGGTGTGAGCATGGAGGTTGACGAAGATCCTCGGAGGTAATGGGGCCAAATGTCAAGGCCTTCAGGTTGGGGCAGCGGTCGAGCAAACCTAAAAATCGGCGGAATTCGTAGCCCGCGTCGTCTGGAAGCCTCACAGCCAGGCGGGTGAGTCCGACCCATTCACCGCCAAGGAACGCGGTCGGTAAGGCGTGGTGCACGTCAAGGGCGAGGGTTTGGAGAAAAGGACGGTGTTGCGCAAGACTATGCTTGCATTCCTCTGACCGCCCTTCGATGGAGAGGTGTTTTAGGTTGGCGGCCTTGGCGAGAAGGCTGATGTCTACTCCAATTTCGTCTACAACCCGGAGTTGATTCACGCGTTCGCTGTAGGAACGAACCACCCGCAGCCAGCTGTCACCCAGCGAGGGATAGTCTTCTGAAAACGAGACCGCGAGTGAGAGTGGGAGGCTTCCCGACCTTGACAACCAGACGCTGTAGAGATCGACGCGGCCCTTGCACATGATGGCTGCTACTTCTTCGGCACCATCCCCTACGGTCGCGTCCAAAGAACACCATAGTTGAGGCGTTTGGTGTGCCACACTCCTCCATTGGCGGCAGATTTGCACCAGAAGCAGCGGGGCCTGGCTGTTCGTCGGAGGGACGTACCGGTCACAAGGCAGGCATTGGGTGAAGATGCGACCGTGCAATTCTACCGGTAGTCGCTGCATGGTACCAGTGGTTGAAGTGAAGTAGGCTGCGGACACGTGGTAGGTGTTGTTGTGACGGCGGGTGTAATTTATTTTATTGTGACAGTGGGTTATTGTCACCGTTAAGCGAGACCAGACTGCGTGGTTACTCACTCGAACAGACGCGCCTGGCAGTAAGCTACCCTGTTAGATTACTTAGACAGCTTTTGTTTTACTCGCGATCAACGTAAACTGCGAGGTTAAGGGTGAGGTTGGGGTCGAAACGCTGGCCGCCCATGTGTATCAATGAATACAAGGCTCGCAAGCGGAGGGAATGTGCGGGCCGATTGTGGTGCGATGAAGGCCCAGAAACTCCACGACGAGTCGACGACTCGCCCACGAGGTGACAGTCGGCGAGAACGAAGTGGCCCGCGAATGCAACCGTTAAACTCGAGTGCGATGGTGCACCAAGTGGTCGTTCTGATGCATCCTTGGCGACGCGGTCACCGGGTCTGGATGGTGCAGGGATCGTTTGGAACGGTCGGCAGATGGTGCGGATGGTGCTGGTACGTTCGATCCGGTCTTGTCTTTGTTCCATCTAAACTGACATTGCTATCCAGCTAGCGGCCGCATTCTGGCTCGTCGCGTCAGCCATCCTTTGGCCTCTCCCGTCGCCTCCAGCTCGCTTTGGAGGGTACCGCTCGTGGGCGTGCGCACTCGTCCACCATCCTCGTTCAGAACTTCGGGGAAGTGCATGGGCCTTTCACCGCTGTGCGTGCGCTCGCGTCGCCTCGCGGTGTGCCGTAGTATCGACTGGCGGCTTCTCTAGTGTTGCCGGCCGTGTCATGACCGTGTCGCCCCCCCTCAAGCGACATACTGGGCACACGGTTGGATATGGCTGCGTCTGTTGACCTAGACGCATCCTTGCCATCCAATGCTGTGGTTTCGTCGCTGTGCCTGACGGGCGCTCGACGTGGCGAGTCATCGCTGGTCGTTGGGCTCTTATGTCGGGCTCATCGGCAAAATTTACACCTTTGACGGTAACGGAGCCTAGGATCCTCTTACTTCTCGATTCTGCTAACTGACTGTGTCCGGTCAACGTCGATCTTCAAGTTATTGAAGTAACATATTCAAGTTTCGCGTTGCACCTCACCGCACCTCACGTCCCGCAGATAAGTATCAAATGCGCACACGGACTCTGAAGCTATATCACAACAAAGGTAGATTGCACCGTGGCCCTGCGTCGGACTGGATGAACACATCCCATGTAGCAGTACACTTGACTTATCGTATTTGCTGTCTGGCGATAAGAGCGTCAGACCGCTCTGAGCTATGTAGACAATCTTTTTCGCAGACGTGCCTTAGACTCGATATCGAACTGGGTGAATCCAGGCAAAGCAGATCTGCCAGTGCCCGCATGTAGGTGTTCGCGAAATTATAATGATGACGTATTTCGACGGCTACTAGGGGCGGCTACAACTACGCGTATGTGGACGTTTACGTATCAATAAAACCCCTCATTCTCATTCTCATTCTCATTCTCATTCTCGGTGCCCCTTGGTGAATCGTCCGAACACGTCGAGGAGGTGAGGGGAGGGCGGGTACGCATGCCAGAATACTGACGGAAGATCCGGGGACAGGCTGGCCACCAAGTCGGCCACGTCCTCTTGCTTCACGCGACAAGATTTCCAGCCGCAGACTGCGCATTGACAGCGCACAGCCCCTTTGTCCCGACGAAAGGTGATGTCGGACGGGACGACGTCGCAGCCCCTCCCGCAAGACCTGAATTGCACTCCCCACGCATTGAAAGGGGGATTATGCAATGCGACCTGCCTAGATTCAGCCCGTTGGTCGGCCGCAACTCCGCGCTCCTTGAAGATGAGGACGAGCGAGGACGATTCGAGGACCACGGGGCAGGATTTGACCGCCTTGATAAAGGCGGCCCAGATGGACGGGGGTGTGGGATCCTTCGCCTCGGCGGCGTTGTCAATCGCCACGGCACGAACCATGCTCGAAACAAACGCTCGGGCATGGGAGGGAACGACGGTGTGCGACGCGAACGCGACGACGAAGTCGAACAGCCCGCTTGGATGTCAAACGATCGAATCAGCATACGTCGCGGCGCGAACTGGCGGGAGGCCACTCACTCTTCTACCAATGCGATCGCTTCGTCTTTCCGGGCAGCAACGCGGATGGTAGGTCCGCCGGTGAGGAGAATTGCCCCACGCCATCCTCCGCGTGAGGAAGCCCGGAGCTGGAACCAGCCGTCCTCGACTGCCTTTACGGCGTCCGACGTCTTGGAAATCGCGTTCTGGTTCGCCTCTGACATGGCTACCTTCATCTCCCGACCGAGGAAGGTCTCAAAAATACCTGGAAACGTGGTGAAAGCTGGCGTTTCGTTTTCAACGCCGTACAGGATGACGCCGGTGACGGGGTTGGACCGACTCTGAAGAACGACGAGGACGTTGGCGGGCCAGCCGCAGCTCGTTGACTGGCGAAGAAATTTGACCACGGGGCGCAAGGCCGAGGTCGCCGCCTCGCTGCCCCCGACTTTCATCCCCACGTCAGCGACAACCAGCTATTGGACCGACTCACTCCATCAGATGTCGCCATCAAGACCAGATCTGATGACGTACGTTCCCTGGCTGGGCGGCGTACTCGCTCACCAAGTCCAGCTCCACGGATTTTCGCAAATGCGGGTCCACCCCACACCCGAGTGGCTTGATGTCGACGAAGACGAGGGGCCAGGTCATCGTCGCGTGTTTACGACCGCCGTAGCCCCAAAATCCGTACTGTCAAACGTAAGCGTCAAAGGAAATCATAGTACCTGGAAACGAAATCCTTCACCTCTTTCCGTAGGGTCATTCGGGCGCAGTAGGGACAAAGGAAATCCGCCACCGCGCCTGACATGAAGTGGATGCATCCCGGCGCGTCTCTTGCTGATTGTTCACAGACGATGGCTCTGCAGCCACTGCATCTACGCAAGGTCTCGGCCCTGCAACCACAATAGTTGCAGTACCCAGACTCTGGCTCCAGCGGGTCTGTCGTCGCGATCCCTGGCTTATTTTCTGGCGGTCCTGGTTTACTCGTCGAAGCCAAGCTCATCGGTCAGGACACGTACCTTCGAGTTCGCATTCGTCCACATCCATAGCCTGGACGTCGTCAGCAGGGTTTCGGATGGTCCCTGAGGACACTGCTTTGCTCAACCCTGAGCGTACGGCAGCGAGGCAAATCTGTCTGCCACGGACTGTGGATCCTTTCTTCGGGGGCATGCTGTACTTAGTGACGGTTTGAGGGGACGCACATTGGAATATATAATCGCGGTGGGCAGTCACGTGTCAGTTGGTCACCCTTCTGAATGCGGTAAACAATAGTACATCTCGACTTCTAGTAAACAATAGAATACCAGTACAATGGTGGGTGTTGTGGCTAGGTTGTCAGGTACCATCTTCACAATGGATCGAGCGTTCGTTCCAGACTGCAGTGCACGCCGACGTTATGCGGCAACCCGCGCTGTTGTCTAGTGTAGGGGTAAGTTAGTTGTTGAGGGCGAAAGACACGCGGGAGTTCCGAAGCGATCAGCCTAAAATAGAGGGTGTGAAAGATGAGGATCAGGAAAGAGCAAAGGAATCGGTCGACGTTGTTCGTTCTGTTCTTTCGTTCCGATCACGGATGAGAGGGGAAAAGCAGGACTAGCATTCGATGCCGACAGAGAGCATACAGAGAAATATATGTGCTAAGGAGGGCGACTCAGGACCAATACTGGGTGAAAGGGAATGTGAACTATGACGTAGCGAAGCTGAAAGAAGAAATATGTCGGTGATGACTGAAAGGAAAGAGGAGCGGACAAAGATAAAGGCAAAGACGAGAATGTGACCTGATCGGGAGCGAAACAAGTGGGAGCGTGATCCTAGCGCGTGATTTGTTCTACCTCTTCTCTGCCTTCATTTTCGTCACGCGCACGAATGAGTCCAGGAGTTCCATGGACGCCGGATACTCATGCCAAAAGACGTCGGGCATGGTGCTGCTCAGCCTGTGGACCAGCCCTTTGAGATCAGCAGTTCTCAACGGAGCCGATTGCCAATGACAGAGCCTGCAGGTGACACGGACCCTGCCATCGTTGTCCCTCAGGTCGAAGTCATACGCGGTCGGCCTGCATCCGTCTCGCCCGCACGCGTTGAATTCCATCCCCCAGGCTCGGAGTGGAGGATGGTGCAAACCGATTTCCCGAGACTTCACCTCCCCGCCCCGCTCCCTGTAAATGAGAACCACGGTGTTCATCTGCAACAGTCTGAGGTCCATTCCTACCGCGCGTGAGATGGTTTCCCAGACGTCTCCAGTGTTGTCTACCCCAATTCCCTCGATCGTTTGTGAAATCGCTCCTTTGGCGTAGTTAGATATCGTCGCTGACCCTCCGAATGACAATATGAAGTCGAATTCATCCCTGCGAGTGAACTCGCGACTCAGTCGTCGCCGTCATACAGAATGTTGCATGGAGGAGCACTCACCGCTTGACTAATCCTTTGAGATCGTCGAACCCTTCCTCGAGTCGCACCGCGGGTGCACAGGTCGCCAACAAAAGTCCCCTCCACCCGCCACGGTAAAAGGGTGAGTCTTTATACCAGCCCGGGTTAACGGGAGGTTGGAAGCCCCGGGCGGCCTCCGCGGCCCGTTTCATTGCGCTCAGGAAAGGTTTGCCGCAAAATCCAGCTAGGATGTCACTGACCGGGCTCGTCTCCACCGCCGTCAACCCACCCGCCCATTGTAACCCGCCCGTCAGCGCATCGGAATGGGTGTCGAACACCAAGAATGTGTTCGCGGGGACCATGCACTCCATCGATCGAACAATGAACTCCCGCGCTGACCGTATTTTGTTGATGGCGGCGCTCTTCCCGTTGCGTTTCAGTGCTATGTCAACGATGTGCAACTACATGACCCCCCAGCCCCGCCGTTAGTCCCTGGTGCGGCAACCCTGTTGGTATGGCACTCACATTGTTCGGTGATGCTAGGTATTGGTGCTGAAGATCTAACCTCAAAGAGTCCGCCATAAATCTCTCAAAGCTGGCCGAGAGAGCTACGTTAACGAGGACGAGAGGCCACGTCAACTTCGCGCGCTTCCTCCCGCCGTATCCGAGAAAACGGTACTGTGCCATCCAGTCATTCAACCGTGGTGGCCCGGAATGGCACGACAAGGAAAATACTCACAGGTGGACCAGCTTTCGGACGATTCTGTTGCCCACGCCAATGCTTCGTGTCGCACAGAAGGCAACGAAAGGGGGCTATAACATCCGTTTGCTCCGTCCTGAACTGAATGCAGCCCACACCATGCGGCCTGGATTGCTCGCAGCAGTGCGCACCGCAATCAATACAAACGCGTCGCTTTTCTCCCATGAGATCACCGCAAAAACAGCAATATTCCTTGGACACCGCGAGCAGCCGCTCAGCACCTGAGACGTGAGGGCCTGCGTCTGTAAAGGACACCTCAGCAGCCGCACTGATCAATACCTTCAAGCAGGATACTTGCCATCAATTTCCATGTCGCCACTCGTGTCACCGTCGCCACTCGCCTGTGCGTTCGCACTACCGTTTCCGTCGTAAGGACAACGGAAAACCGGGAGTCGAAGCATGATTTTCTCCTTTTCCTTGTCTTTTTGCATACTGTGCGGCTGCAGGGGGAGGGTTGTTTCCAAGGGGGCGTCGTGTAGAGAGCCGACGGTCCTTTGTCGGCTTTTTGAAGCCGCAACACGTGTTCGGCTATTGCATTCCCCCCGTATCCGGCGAACAATGGGCTGCGTAGGGACTGACGTCTATTGAAGACTGCCTGTGGATGCTTTTTACGCCGGGCTTACAGACCTTGGCTCTAAAAAGGTTTCTTAGGTACAAGGTTAGCATGGCCGCCGGAAGCCCGCGTTCCTTGTCCACGACTCCCCCTCTCCCTTCATGTTCCCCGTCACCATAGATCCAAACTGGCGTGTGTACGTGGCGAATGCATAACAAATAGGCGTTCTGCCCGGACACCTCGTAGGTCGAGTCGGTCTGAGTTCACTGCCCCGAACATGCCGAATTATTGTCTCCGACAAGGCGAATATTTACCTACAAAACTACGGGATAACTGACGAATAAGTCCGGGAAGCGGGATCTAACTGATCAAAGCTTTGTTCATGCTACGATACTCCCGCAAGTTCCTCGCACGGCCATCCACTTCGACTCTCCCTGCGGAGTCTGCGCTGTAAAGCTCGAACGCTTCATCGATGGTGAAGCGGGGTTCTTCACCCGGTCCAGAACGTACGCCGTCCAAGAGCGTTCCCCACCGCTCTGCGTTGTACAGATTCCCCAACGTGGCTGCCAGCTGCGTGTGTGCCTCGGCAAGGTTTATTCCCCCGACGCGCCGGAGGGAAGCGGTCACGATGGCGCGAGTGCGCGCGTTGTCGACGACGCCCTGGTATGTCCCCAAAGACCCCCTGCTCGGATTTTCAGTAAGACCTCTCTGTGAGCGGGTTGGACTCACGAAGACCCAGCGGGCTGAGCGCCCTGTGCGGGAGCCGGTGGGCGCACTTGGTTGCTTGTGCTGCAAGCAACAGTTGGAGGGAGTGAGAAGAATGTTCGGCGTACTGGTTGAACTTACGAAGGTCCGTCATACTGGTTGGCCCGTGCAGGGCCCGCAGGATGCACTTGCTCGCTCGCGCTGCAAGAAACAGTCAGATCAAGCGACCGAGGCTGTTTTTTTCGGACGTACACAGCGGGAGACGCGCTGCAAGTAGGGGTCAGCGAACTCACGCAATACGGGGGTATATATTCACCGAGGGTGCCCAAAACGTGCGTCCTCCTCTTCAGTCAGAAACCGGATTCTGGGCTCATGGCTTTCGTGCCACCTGTCCGGAAGTCCACGGGCATCGGGAGCATACGGCATGTCTTCTGCCCAGCTTCTGAGCTGTTTGCTGCGGTAAAATCGAAGGGAATCTCTGAACGTCTGATCAAATGAAGCTTGGGGGTCAAAGTGGTTGATCTTGCCCCAAATCCAGGTGTTCATGGGCAGCATCGGTGGAACTAGCATTTCTTCGTGGACGAGGAGCTTCGGGTTCCTGTGACCTGCCAGAGTCGCGTTTGGCTGACGGAAGGCCGATTAGGGAAGAGGCCACTCACTGAAGGTCCTCTCATTTCCGGCGTGAGCTGGGCTCAACCCAAGGTATTTCAGGTCCCTGTCCGGGACGTCTTTGTATTCAGTCCAGAGCCAGTCGAAGCGGTCGCGAATGATAAATTCGTCGAAAACGAGCAGCTCATCAGAGCCATCCTTCGACATCTCATGCTCGAGGAGTTCGTCGATAATGAGCCGACGAGCGGTGAGGTATTTCAGGAACCGGGCACCGGTGTTGTTCATGCAAGCCGTCACGAAGCCAGCAGGCTGTCGAGGAACGCGCGCTGGTTCCCCAAGTTCTCTCCCCCAGGCCTTCCACTGCGTCATCCAATAAACGACCGAGTAACACAGTTGAACCCAGTGGCTCGCATAGCGGGCGGGGAGGGGCAGGTAACCTAAAGACTCCTGATTCCCATCGAACACCTCCACCTTGCATCTCCTGTACGTTCCTCCCGCTGGATGGGGATACTCGCCCTCCTCTGGTAATCCGTACCAAACGGCATGGAGCTCCCTCGATGCCCACTCCTGTGGTCCAATTGTGCGCCCATCGGACGGGATAACAAAAGCTCGAATCGGTGTCGCGCGCCTTTGGTGAGAATCGGACATCGTCGGGTGTGGAAGGTCGATGTTTGCGTGCGGGGAGCACGAGGGTGCAGAAGGCCGTTAAATACGCCGTCGATTGTTTGCCATGGTTTACGAGACCGCTCGTTTTGGGCACTGAATGGGACCGGACAATGAATTTTAGTGGGCCATTGTGCGACAAATCGGGATGACATTGACACCATTGGATTGGCGAGTTATGACGTCTGCGTTAATCTACTAGGCGGACGACGCAACTTAGTATCCGTCAGCCAAACCTCCGCCTGTGTACTGCAAAAAATATCTTCCTTAATCTAACTTTGGTTCTTCACCGTGGGGCGCGATCATCCGTCCACCCGCAAAAACTTTCCTGTTGCTCCCAATGAAATGTGACGTGGGCTGCACATCATGGGGACCCAACATGTGGTGTGGACCAAACCCTTCAAATTTCACAAAGAAATAATAATAATAAAATACATCCGGACTCATGCCCATAACTTAGGCTCCAGAGACCAAGGGGATTGAATACTTGAGGATCGGCCTGCTCGGGTGCAGCAGGGATGAGAAGTTTGCCCCGATGTTGGATACGTGTTCGCTGTTTGTCTCGCTCCCGTTCTCAGGATTGCGGCTGGGTTTGTGGCGCGCTACAGTGCCCTTTCTGTGGCACTGGCGCTTGCTCAGGCCGCTGTCCCGGCGGGCCATGGTGGGCCCTTCCGCGATAACGACCCCTAGCAGGTAGGCTGGTCCCTTTCCCCCCGACAGGGCCACCTTGACCTACAGCATCATGGCCGGCTTAACGGCCGGCCACGCACTTCCCGATGGCACTCGTTCCGATGGCTCGGATCCGGCGGCCCATCTGACGATGGGACGAGTGCCAACATCCGTGGCTCAGACTCGTGAAAATCTGGTCGCGACCGCTGGGTTTAGCCAGCGTCGATCGGATGGTCCTCGCAGTGCGACGTCCAGTAGCCTGGGCGCAACGACGGGCTTACCAGCCCGCCGCGCACAGCGATTGTGCCCTATACCCCACCCCGCGGGGCGACCCTCCAGCGTCACACTGGAGGGGAGGTAGGCAAGCGTCGCGCGACACCCACTAACGTGGATGCAGTCGCCAGCTTAACAGCTGGTTACGCGCCATGACGCGTCGTGCCACACGTTCCGATGACTCGGATCCAGCGTACTGGCCCATCTGGCGATGAGGTGTGTGGCACAGAGGAAGTGAGAGGTAGGCAAGCGTCGCGCGACACCCACTAACGTGGATGCAGTCGCCAGCTTAACAGCTGGTTACGCGCCATGACGCGTCGTGCCACACGTTCCGATGACTCGGATCCAGCGTACTGGCCCATCTGGCGATGAGGTGTGTGGCACAGAGGAAGTGAAGAACGCGCGACACGCGAGCTATTTCAACCTTGTGACAAATACATACAAATACATTGCTTAATCACGTCACGTGATGTGACGACGACTCATCATGATATACCGCAGGCGTGTGACACGTAAAATAAAATAAAATAAAATATAATTCAATTGTAAGAGCAAAAAAACTATGGGAGGACAACGGCACGACGGATGACATCGCGAACGTAGTAGTGAGTTTGACTATGCACCGCGCCGAGACTGCGAGGTAAATCTGCAGACCATGTGGACGAACGAGCAGAGGCAGCATACGCCACGCTGGCATATGTAATAGGAGTCGTGTCAGGAAGGCAGGGTGAAGCGTGCATGGAGTAGGGCCAGCTTACGAATGCATGGTCTCCAGGGGAATATAATACGATCAAGCGAGGGGAGCGTCGGAATAGCGAACTACGAATCCTGCACCGGGTCGAAGATTGTGAAATAGGTTATGGTATTCTATGTGTTACAGGGGACATGGTATTACGTCTGTCTACTGTTGATGCTTTCGAACCTTTCCCTCCGCTGTGCCGCCGCCATCTTTTGCGTTTCCCTTGCTCGTCTCGACAAAGAGGGTTTTCAGCGCGTCAGAAGGCGGATAGCTGTGCCAGAACACTGTGGGGAGGGTGTTGTCCAGTCTGAAAACGTGGTGTCCCCAGTGGCGCTCCTTCACCCATGCGGACTTCCACCCGCACGCTCTGCAAGTCATTCGAACATCGTATCCGTCGTTCTGCACGTAGAAGTCGAACGTCGTCCGGTCGCAATTCGGCGTCCCACAGGCCCGGAACTCGACCCCCCACGGTCGCATCGGAGGCGCGTGCCGGGCGATCTTCCTCGACAATACCTCGGTCGATCCTCGCTCTTTGAATATCGCCACCACGCTATTCACCTCCAGCAGGTGCAGATCCTGACCGACGACGGACATGACGGTGTCCCACAAACCCATCGTCTTGTCCACGCCTAATCGCTCGATCACTCGGCCTACCGCGTTTTTGACTTGGGTCGGAATAGTGGACGACCCGGCAAATCCTAGCACGAAGTCGAACACGTCGCTAGTCCGCTGCTTAACATCTCCAACGTCCCAACAGCAGCATATCACATACCTTTCCACGAGGCCCCTCACGTCCGCAAACGACTCCCCGATGCGCATGACTGGCGCACAGGTCGCGAGGAATAACACCCTCCATCCACCCCTTGAAAACGGCGAGCCATCGTACCAGCTCCTCGCCGATCCGGGCTGAATGCAGAGACGGGCCTGCACTGCCGCCCCCTTCGCCTGCTCCAGCAGCGGCTGCCCCACGAACTTGTGCACAACCTCACTCGCCGGACTATTCATCGGCCTCCTTGCGCGGTCCGTCCACTGCAGCCTCCCGGTCCGTTCCTCCGAGTGTGTGTCGATTACGATGAACGTATTCGCCGGCACATTAGATCGAACGGAGCGCGCGATGAACTCCGCCCCTCGCGGTAGTGCGTCTGCATCTTTCTTGTTCGTGTTCTCGCTCAAGTTCCCTTTTAGAAGGAAAAGCTGTCGCCGGCCGTCGGGTGTTATTTCTCAGAGTGGAGACTGGTCGACTGTGAACTCACGTTCTGTTTCTGGGACATGTACTGCACTTCGAAGTCGCACCATAGTGACTTCTGCATGTACTTGTCCGGCAAACCCGCCAGTGTGAAGGTGGCGAGCACCATGGGCCACGTCAACTTCGACCGCTTTCTGCCACCATAGCCGGTGAAGCCGTACTGTGTGTTGGTACATCACTCGGGCCGTCTGACGCCTGAAGAGGGATCCACTCACAGGCAAGCAGCCGTCGTCTCCCTTTGGCGCGTCCGCCATCTTCCTCCAATGGCGTGGCTCGCAGACGATGCAGCGAAACGGAATCTTGCGGTCGAGGGTCCCCACCCAAATGCACCCCGGGCCGTCTGGAACCTTCTGTTCGCACATGTAGCCGCCGCAGTCCACGCACTGGTTGAATTGGTCGCCCATGTGATCCCCGCAGAAGTTACAGAATTCCTTCTCCACCGTCAGTTGCGGTTCGGAAGATTCTGGAGACTCGCTAGCTGCACGCCGTCCAGGTAAGCATCCGTGCCGTGAGACCATGCTGCCACTCACCATTATCGCTGGTCTTCCTCCCATCATTGCAACCATCGTCGCTCAGAGCGACGGAGCGTTTACGCTTCAGTTTCTTCCGCGCCGGGATACGGAGGGTTAACGGCCTTGAATTCGACATGCCTTCCAGGTTGTGTTCGAGAGCGAGCTGGGTTGTCGCTCGACGAAGGGCCAAGTTCTTAAATTGTTGCCTCGTGTTCCGGAAACGCGACGGTCTTCTTTGCCGACGCCTAATCACCTCCTCCCTCCATTGTAGCGACAGCTCTTATTGTCCACACCCACACACCACCCGCAGGACACAATTTGCTCATTGTGCCACTGGCAGCCACTTTCTCATGTCCCCCACTGTGGCACAAATCACCGCTATTGTCCACGCCACACTCCGCTACACCACCCTCTCTGACCAGCCCTATAACTTGTGCCGCAGGCACATTGGTCCTGTTCTCGCGTGGCATATTCCTACGCCGTTTAGCTTACTCGTCGCTAGCGTGCACGAATAGTTTAGTGTACTAACTTGGTGAGCGCCGCGCTCCGCCGGCAAAAACCTTGTTTACAACGCGCAAACGTGTTAATCCACCAACAAGGTAAGTTACAGAAACATTAAACGAGCCCTGTGACATGACCCCGTGACCCGCGTCGCGGTCTGCCAAACGTGCAAATCATCGACACCGTTGATTTCTCTGCCTTCGTTGCCCGTGTGTTGATACGGAAGGGAATGGCAAGGATAGAGAGCACCACAGGACAGCATCGTTTGGTGGCGTAGTCAGGAGAGGTAGGAAATCGGCGCACTGTTTTATCGCTTCGTTGTTGGGCCTAAACGTTACACGTAACTACAAATACGAGGTTACATAAACGTGTTTTTCGCGTTATTTTGCAGGATTTTAGCTAAGTCTGAATGGCATCCAGAATGTAAAAAAAGTACTTCAAGTATGGATTAATGTTTGGGAGACGGCGGTATTGTAATTTTCGTCAGACTAAAATACGTGGGTGGCAATTTGAAGTATGCATAGAAGTGTTGTCGTGCGACCGAACGATAAGTTTGAGCATTCATCTAATTTGCAGTCGGTACTATAATCCTACATTGTTTATCTTGGCACATCATTCTAGACTTCATTTCAAGTATTGGCTTGACTTCTCATTTAAGCCAGGATTAAATGTTTATACATGAAGTATTGACCGGAATCTAATCGTAACATTTAAACTTATTGCTTAAGCCCACATTCGGTCGCGTGGGAACATTCCCGTACGTATTTCAAGTTCCCACCCGCATATTACAGCCCGGCGAAACTCCAAATATCGCCATCTCCCAAATGGCAATCTATATGTATTCTAAGCAGTTTCTTCGCGTTCTGGATACCATTCAGACCTGACTAAAAATTTGCGAAAAGCGTCGTGATCACTAGCTCGTGCTTGCTCCCACAGCACCTTCAGTCTCGTCCCACACGACGTTGACTGATGTCGCTCCTTATTAGGCCCAGTCCTTACGCTCGTCGGGGTACATGGTGATTCTGTCCGAGTCGATTCAATATTTCGTTGTTCAAGGCACAACTGATCGGATAACGGGTTCGAAAGGGGACGATGTGGCATAGCCTGCGATGCATGATTCGACGTGGTACTTTCTGTGGGAAACTTCGTAACTTCAAGATGCTGGAGGCAAGAGGGGTCTGTTTGTTGTTGTCACCTGGTGGAACGCGTTGTTCCGGTAGAGATGCTTATAGTCAGGTTAGGCTAAGGAACGCAGAGGTATTGGATCGAAAGGGGCATCGCGAAGGAGAGTGTGTCGTAGTGCATCGAGGGCCAGCAGCACGCTTCACGAGTTCATGTTCGATTGTAGTCTTGGATGGCAGCACCCACGAACACCACCGCGATAAGTTCGTCTTTCATTTTCTGCTGGATCTCGATCGATTAGGAGGATCGCACAGATTTTCTGTCTCACATTGTCACTGTGCCCGGGTCAATGGCCTAACCTGACGCCGCCGCGAGTCATCAGTAATCATTTCCCGACATCGCTGAGCGCAGCCCTGGTAAGTATCAAGGATGAACTGAGTCTAATATCGACAGTGGCGACGTCACCCACCTCGTAGTTGTTCCGGACGAGAACATTCGTGCAGTGATGTCACGTCCCGAGGCTGACTACAGTTAAGTGGACCTTTTCCACAGAGCGCCCCCACTCAACTTGAACGAACTCATTGAATCTCACGCAGCGTGCAGCACAAATACCGCTTCAATACGGCCAACCAATCACAGGAACGTTTTTGGAAACGAAAAATTTGCATCTTCACAAATGGTGGGTAATCTTTCAGGCCGTGAGGGGGGGATAGGAGGCAGGTATTCATCCACAATGAGACGAGGAGCAAGACGCAGTAGCTGGTGCATCAAGCTGTGAACAACTTGGCACCTGCAGACAATAGAACAGAAAAGAAGACGCCTTACCCCATGTACAACAACGGAGGAACGACTCGCCAGCGACCGACGACTGTGAACGTGAGACAATGTGAGGAAGCCAATGGAAGCGTCGAGGAAGCTTTTCCAGCGTGTCCTTTTGCGCGGAATGGTGCGAATTGACGCGATAACACCCTTCCCCCGCCGCAGTGCGAGTCAGATATTACATGTAGTGTGTTCCATATGGCATTAATCGTCCTGCCTGTAGGTTCGTAGTAGTCTAGCATCACGTAAACTAAATTGCACTACATGGACGGATGGGAACGATGGCGTTTAACATACACCGCAGAACTATGGCGAGTGAAACTACAAGAGGTAAACGACACTCCTGATGAAGTCGTGGTGAATCTAGCAACACCCTCGCAGAAACACTTCGAAGCAAACCAGAGGATAAATGCCCGAGCGAGCAAAAGCGGCACTCGCGCCGCTGTGGGGTGTGCCAAGAATCGCGTCGATGTACGCCGATACGTCGAGGGATGCAAAGTCAGAATCTAAGCGTTGCTCCTTTGTTGCTATATGACCCGTCACAAATGACAAGCGTTCCGCACGGCAATTGCGTCTCATAGTGGCGGCTTACTGTCCGTGAAACAGGATGTTGTATTGGCCTATGTTGCAGGGAGGCAAGGGTCATTACGTGTGTCTACTTCGTCCACTTGCACTCCACTTGGCCGCGACCCTCTTTCCACTTTTCCTTGCTCGCCTCAATGAATATGTTGTATAGCGCCTCAGAAGGCGGATAACTGTGCCAGAACACTGTGGGGAGGGTGTTGTCCAGTCTGAAAACGTGGTGTCCCCAGTGGCGCTCCTTCACCCATGCGGACTTCCACCCGCACGCTCTGCAAGTCATTCGAACATCGTATCCGTCGTTCTGCACGTAGAAGTCGAACGTCGTCCGGTCGCAATTCGGCGTCCCACAGGCCCGGAACTCGACCCCCCACGGTCGCATCGGAGGCGCGTGCCGGGCGATCTTCCTCGACAATACCTCGGTCGATCCTCGCTCCTTGAATATCGCCACCACGCTATTCACCTCCAGCAGGTGCAGATCCTGACCGACGACGGACATGACGGTGTCCCACAAACCCATCGTCTTGTCCACGCCTAACCGCTCGATCACTCGGCTTAACGCATTTTGAACTTGGGTCGGAAGGGTGGACGACCCGGCAAATCCTAGCACGAAGTCGAAGATGTCGCTAGTCCGTCCCTCAGCATCTCGTCCGGCGTCCAACCCATTCCCAACAGCAAATCACGCACCTTTCCACGAGGCCCCTCACGTCCGCAAACGACTCCCCGATGCGCATGGCCGGCCCGGGGGTCACGAGGAACAACCCCCTCCATCCACCCCTTGAAAACGGCGAGCCATCGTACCAGCTCCTCGCCGATCCTGGCTGAATGCAGAGACGGGCCTGCACTGCCGCCCCCTTCGCCTGCTCCAGCAGCGGCTGCCCCACGAACTTGTGCACAACCTCACTCGCCGGACTATTCATCGGCCTCCTTGCGCGGTCCGTCCACTGCAGCCTCCCGGTCCTTGCTTCCGAATGTGTGTCGATTACGATGAACGTATTCGCCGGCACATTAGATCGAACGGAGCGCGCGATGAACTCCGCCCCTCGCGGTAGTGCGTCTGCATCTTTCTTGTTCGTGTTCTCGCTCAAGTTCCCTTTTAGAAGGAAAAGCTGTCGCCGGCCGTCGGGTGTTATCCCTCAGAGGAGACTGGTCGACTGTGAACTCACGTTCTCTTTCTGGGACATGTACTGCATTTCGATGTCAAACCGTAATGACTTCTGCATGTACTTGTCCGGCAAACCCGCCAGTGTGAAGGTGGCGAGCACCATGGGCCACGTCAACTTCGACCGCTTTCTGCCACCATAGCCGGTGAAGCCGTACTGTGTGTTGGTACATCACTCGGGCCGTCTGATGCCTGAAGAGGGATCCGCGTGGGTCACTCACAGGCAAGCAGCCGTCGTCTCCCTTTGGCGCGTCCGCCATCTTCCTCCAATGGCGTGGCTCGCAGACGATGCAGCGAAACGGAATCTTGCGGTCGAGGGTCCCCACCCAAATGCACCCCGGGCCGTCTGGAACCTTCTGTTCGCACATGTAGCCGCCGCAGTCCACGCACTGGTTGAATTGGTCGCCCATGTGGTCCCCGCAGAAGTTACAGAATGCCTTCTCCACCCTCAGCTGTGGTTCGGAGGAATCTGAGGACTCGCCAGCTGCTCGCCACCCTGGTCAACCCCCGTGCCCCGAGACAACGTCGCACACCCACCGTTATCGCCCATTTCCCTTCCTCCGTCGCAATGGTCGTCGCTCATTGTAGTCACAGGACGTTTACGCTTTGATTTCTTCTGCGTTGGGATACGTAAGGTTAACGTTTTTGGGTTCGACATGGAGTCCCGCAAGGTGTGTTGGAAACCAAGCTGAGTCGTGGCTCAAAATAAGAAGCTCATAACTTGTTGCCTCATGTTCCGGCAACGCGGCGGTGGCGATTCCCTTTGCCGACGGCCAATCGTGTTCTCCCGTTATAGCCCGACTCTTATGGTCCGCACCATACTCCGACACGCCGAACACAATGTGCCCATTCAGTCGGCCACCATCCTTCTATTCACTACTGTGGCCGTAGCCCATCCTTATTCTCCTCACCACGCGCCGTTCCATTGAACACAGTGCGGATACTTTGCTCTCCTACACCGTAGATACATTTATTTGTCACCTAGCCGCACGCCATTTGATTTCCTCGTCGGTAGCGTGATTGAACAACTTAACATAATATATTCGCGCCGACCAGACTATGTTACATTGTGTGTGTCAAAGCATTTAAATACGTTCACGTTACACTCGCATCGGCTGAAACGCTCCGGATGTAGAGAAAAACTATTGGTATATTTCTGCAGATGAGTCCTTTACACAGATATGTATACATTGTGCGGCCGACCGAACTCTCATCGTCAATAGAAAAACTTACGTAGCGAGTCTGTGAGATGTACGTTATCATGGATCACATTCGCGACGGCACGTGACATTGGTTGGATTTTGCACAGCTACCTTATTCGGAGATTCGCATGTATTTGTTTATGTTTGTCACGAGGTTCAAATAGCTCGCGTGTCGCGTTCTTCACTTCCTCTATGTGCCACACACCTCATCGCCAGATGGGCCAGTATACCGCTGGATCCGAGTCATCGGAACGTGTGGCACGACGCGTCATGGCGCGTAACCAGCTGTTAAGCTGGCGACTGCATCCACGTTAGTGGGTGTCGCGCGACGCTTGCCTCCCTCCCCTCCAGTGTGACGCTGGAGGGTCGCCCCGCGGGGTGGGGGTATAGGGCACAATCGCTGTGCGCGGCGGGCTGGTAAGCCCGTCGTTGCGTCCAGGCTACTGGGCGTCGCACGGCGAGGACCATCCGATCGACGCTGGCTAAAACCCAGCGGTCGCGGCCAGACTTTCACGAGTCTGAGCCACGGATGTTGGCACTCGTCCCATCGTCAGATGGGCCGCCGGATCCGAGCCATCGGAACGAGTGCCATCGGGAAGTGCGTGGCCCGCCGTTACTGTCATTTTCACGTGGACAATCTAGTACACAATGCTTCCCCCTCGGTTGTCTCATACCATGCTGACATCTTACCGAAATCCTTCGGAAAGCACATCATTTGACCCAGAATATTTTACTCAAACAATACAACATTGTACAGTTGAAAATGAAAGATGTCGGAGATCGGAATTGAGTAACCTAACCTAACCTAGTCCATGAGATGCTTCTAATATATATGAGTTGTCACATTTTGCACGGTGCCGCCTCACGTGAGAATGACAGTAAGCCGGTGATGATGCCATGGGTCCAGGTGGCTTTGTGCGCGAATGCGCGTCCCCGGTCGGGGGGGAGGGGGACCAGCACCTGCCAAGGGTCGTTATCGCGGAAGGGCCCACCATGACGGCCCGCCGGGACAGCGGCCTGAGCAAGCGCCAGTGCCACAGAAAGGGCACCGTAGCGCGCCACAAACTTAGCCGCAATCCTGAGAATGGGAGCGAGACAAACAGTAAACACGCATCCAATATCGGGGCAAGCTTCTCTCATCTCTGCACCCGAGCAGGCCGATGGCACCGGCAGAGTCAAAAATTAAGTAAATCATGCACAGTGCTTGTCACGACCGACCACTTCTGCACAACGGGGCTATTTTTAGGTGATATATGTAGAGTAAGGTTACCCCGAACAATACTGGGAAATCAAATTATCCAACATAGCACGGTCGTGTTCTTGCCGAATGAACGCCCCCCCTTGCACGCCTGCGGGCCAGTCGACCGACCTTGACACTGCAGCAGGATATCGTACTTCTCCTGTCTTACCGGCCCAGTCAAAGTCAATCAGTCGCAGCTTTCCTTCTGTCGTGATCATGATATTTGGCGATCGGAGGTCACCACACACGTAACCGCTGTCATGAAGGTGCTTGAATGCATGGCGGATGTCGGATTCAAAGCTTCCAGGAACCTTGGCTTGCGCGAATGCATTACCGAGCGTCCACCCATTCACGTACTCCATGACCACCATACGTAGATCGCCATACGTCGGCATGTCAGGCGTGACGTTGATCGGACCATAGTACAGAATCTTTGGGGCGTAACCGGCCGATGCCATCTCCCGGTGCACGTCTACACCGTACGAGGTGACAAACTTGACGACGACGTCCTTCGGGTTGTCCTCGAGTGTCTTGGCATGGTAGGTTACACAAGACGCGTCGTTTTCGAGAGGTTTTTGATATGCAAACTCAACCAGGGTGTTCGAGTCACCATCCCTGTACGCGCGAGCGGATGGGAAGAACCGAGGGTGGGGCTTGGAAACCGAAGTGTCAAAAGCGGGCAACGCATCGACTGATTTGTACCACGAGTCCAGCGCTTCGATCGATTCTCTGAGCGCGTAGAAGACACGGGCAATTCGGCGAAATTGACCATCGTCGTGAGTCGAGTGGACAGGAATCCAAAGAAAGTCAGTGAGCCGCTGGACAATGCAGTTCGAAGTGACGACGCCACCCATAATCGTGAGCCAAGGTCCTGCATGTGCAATGATGAAAGCAGGGCAGCAACATTTGAGACGGAGTTTTTCCATCTGTGCGGAGAAAGCGCCAGTAAAGCAAGGAGGCAATGAACGTGGAATGGTCACTTTTACCTCGTGTTGACTGACTGTGCGCATAAATGAGAAGGCGGCCTGTGCCGAGGGATCGGATCCCCCGTCACCAAATTCATTCTTCTCCTCGCCAACCACTAGGTATGTTGGTGACGCTCCACACGAGCTCCGCACGACGAAATCCGGAAGAGTCTTGTCAGAGTTGTTCTCGGAGGTGAGAGGGTAGTTGATAGCTGCCGACAAAAGAGATTTGAGATGGGACTGACGCGCATTCTCCTTGGTGAAGATCAGAGAAAACTCGGCCATAAGATCCCGAACCTCGCGGACGACGGAATCTGGAACGTCGTATGCAGGGTCAAATGCCTTGCTAGAGAAATAAGCGAATGCCGGGTGAAACAGCTGTATAGGAGGTGCCACGGTATTGACCGGTTTGACCGCAGAACTGCGGCAGTCCAAGATCCTCCGATCCTCGGATTGAAATTTAGCATACTCGCTGGACTTTGCGGTTTGGGAAGGGGTAAGACTCCTCGACGTAATGGTCGTCGTGCGAATGAATGCTGCTCGGATAATACCGGTCAACCGCTCACTCGTACGAAAAAAAGAAAACAAAAGACGGGGAGGAAGCCCTCACATTGAACGAGTAGAGTGAGCGCGTCGTCCGATTCATTCGCTTGTAACGAACTAGCACTGACGTCTGATGGGAACGATGACAGAATTGAGAATGTCAGGAACGTAATCGAGTCCGGGAATCATAGGGCACAGGCTCACGAGGAGGTTCGATGATGACATGAACGTGCTTCGGAGGAGGAGCTTCGCCGAAGATACCAGATAGGACAGCCATTGGCGTCAACAGTGTGGTGCGGTCAGACGCAAGCTCCTTCAATGCCTGGCTAAGATGGTTGTCGTAAGGAAGGGAAATTTTACATAAATCAAGCTTTTCCGCGTCCACGGCACCAAAATCTACCGGTTTCTCGCTCTTTATGGCTTTCTTCAAGGATGCCACAGTCTCTGTGCTCGGAATCTTGACGGGGAAGACGTGGCCAATGTCATGGCCACGCACCCAACAATTAAGCACTGTGAAGTCAGATAGAAAGGGTTTCCCGCTTCAGAAATACAACGCCGTGGACCGTATCAAAGTCTCAAACCTAGGGTGTGCATATTGACGATGATGAGATCGTCCTTCAACTGGACTACGTTGACTCGTGGGGGGAGGCGACGTTTGCCTTCGGGCGTCCAGTGCTCCAATTCGGACAGATTTCCGGGACTGGGAATGCTGTAGAGATCGAGCTTGTCCGCGTCTATGGCACTAAAATCCACACGTTTCTCGTCCTTGATGACTTTCTTCAGGGATGCCACAGTCATCGTCGTGCTTTGAATGTGGATGACGAAGCAATGTTCGATGTCGCTACCGTAGACCCAACACTCCAAAGACATCGGTGTTTCCATATGACTCCGCGCCGGGGGGAGGGGGGGGCTGGTGCTGACAATATGAGAGAGTGAGGGGGGGTCGTTGCGGAGTTGGTGACTGAACAAGCTGACACTGTGGCTCTTTCAAGTTGGATAGGAATCGTCTGGTGACGTTTTTCGTGGGAGAGCACTTCCCTGCACGTGACTATCTATTTTTTTGGGCCCCGGGGGTCATGTTTCTCTCCGGAATAGCATATTTCGCCATACATATATGACATATGACCGAGAAAACTTATAATGCTATGCCCTAAGACTGCAAGGTGAACGGAAGGGCATCCAGCGCCGCACAGCAGGCTCAAGTTCTATGAACGAGCTTTCCCATTGCCTGTTTCCTTCGGCGACTAATGCTCCGCTGAAGAAGTCCCGTGTGTTAGGAGGTGGGATGGGACTGCCATTCAGACTGAACCGGTAAAGGACGAATGCCTGCGGTTTCCCCGGCGGGTTCACTGACTCGGGCCCAGTTTACCGCCTGAAAAAGAAACAACATACTTGGAGCAGCAAGATGAGAGACTAAATTCGTAGCACACTTGTGCCTGACCAGCCATGCTGCCATCTTCAGCGCTGTTGTTCACTTCGGCTTCGGCTTCGGCTTCTGTCTCGCTCATATCACCCAACGAGAGAGTGAGAGCCGTCCTCCGCTGGCGCTTCCGGCGGCGAAGCAGTTCATCTGCGCCGGGGCAAAATTTCAAGGAGATTGACTGAGCAACGTATGCGTGCCTCTGAGAGCGACTGGGAGTGCCTAGTTTTAGCCGACCCCTTGCATGGCGCTGTAGACCTCACCCCCCTTGCCATATGTCGTAGACGTTTCCGTCGAAGGCGAGGAAGACTTTGGTGCGCACCGCTCAAGACGAGCCAAGAATCACTTTCCGTCCTTCGTGACCTCTGGCGAACTTGGAAACAAGATAACATCGGTGATCATGTAAAGTACAGGGGGGGGCACACTAGCTTAATATAGCGCCAGATCTGTCTAGAGGGAAATGGCAGAGTCAAACCTTGTGCCGCCTCTGAGCTACCGAGGGCAAAACTCCTGACAGCGCAGGTGCTGGCAGTGCGCCTCCATGGCACTTCATAAAAATAGCCCCGGATCGGCTTTCTCTAGCCGCTCACAGCACCACAAGAACACCTCGATGGCGTTGTGGTACCAGCCCTCTCTTTCAACTTCAGACGTAACCCAGGCCAGGTATTGCTGGAACGAGTTCCCCGGTATGCCTAACGCCTGGCGCATTTCCAGGAGGAGCTCCTCCACTTGTCCGGCGATAAACGCTGTCCTGAACACGACGAACTGGAAGGGGCATCTTTTAACCCCTCCAGGAACATACTCACTGTGGCATTCTGGGGCCTCCCGGTTGTGGTTCTGATTCTGGGGAAGGCCGCAGACGAAGCAGTAGGCGAACTGTTTGAATCTGAACCGCCTCCTGAACTCGCTGTATGTAGGTCCAGCCATCACCAAGTCGGAGCAAGGGGCTGGGAAATGCTCGGGAACTAGAGTACCGTCCAGCAGGAGGTGCGCGAGGCACTTGTCTTTCAGCACGGGGGCATATTTGTTTAGCTTCCTCGTGCGCTCCATTCTCTGCCGCGCTACAGTCTGGACTCTGGCGGCTCGTTGAGCAGAGGTTCCTTCCGGCTGTGACGCGCTCTGTTGGAGTGCAGAAGGGCCGTTTGACGCGCGGGGGAATTCGACCATACTCCTCCTTCGAATCAGGCCGCTATGGGGGTCTCTGGCAGGCTCCAAAGGAGGCCCGTGCTGGCCGTCCATCTCTGCCAGCTCCCAAGCCACGTGTGGGTCCAGCTCGAGAGGCCCATACAGGTCATCACTGTCCTGTGAGAGTATTTGCTCTCGGGGCGTCTGCAATGTCCACGACCGACGTCAGCTTTCGCTGAAACAGTAGGCGGGGCGAACATAGAACCTACCTGCCGTGCCTGGAGGGCCTCTGCGGTGCCACTCCTCTGAACCCCTACACTGTGGGATGCTCCGGAAGGTTCAAAAACGCGACGATGCCGGCCTTCAGTCTCATCCAACGCTTTGGCCACAGCGGCATCGATCACAAGCGGCCCATAGAGGTCATCGCTGTCTTGCGAACCCAATTGCTCTCCGCGATGCTGCAGCACCAACAACCTGCGTAAGCTTTCTGAAGGACGGCAGGGTAAGTCAAACACACCTGCTTCGTGAAGTCTGAAGCCTGAGCGTTTGAGTCGGAGATCGGGCGGACCACCACACCCGAGAGAGGAACACGCTTCGAGCACCATGTCAGCTTTCACGCCTCTGAATCGGAGAGTGGCGAACGGATCACCTTTGCCTGCAGCGTTGAGCTACCTGCAGCCCCTTGGGTTTTTACGCCGGCGGGGGAATTCGTTTTTTCCTGGGGGAACCCGGCTAGTGAGATTATTGGGCCGCTCACGTTCTTGCTGGCAGCGACCGCAGCGCAGTGGATGGGGTGGCTCGGATTGCACACATCGCAAGCCACACGACCTGGGCGCTCCCTGCATTGGTGCTCGTAACCTTTCCCGTCGAGGGCCCTGGTAGTCGATCGAACCCTGCACAGAGCATCGTTCCCCATAACCTGTTTCACCGAACTGCTGCAAGCGAGGCTCTTGCTTCTGAAAATTTGCCCCCCTTCCGTGTCGATGATGAAGGCGTGGGACTCTTTTCCGTCTCTTCCGGCACGACCGACCATCTGCATCGTCAGCAGCAGCCCATACTGAGGGTCCTTTATCACCACGAACCGCACGCTTGGCCTGTCGATGCCCTGAGCGAAGCCTGTCGTGCAGGCCATGACCTTCGTCTCGCCCAAGTCCCACCGAAGAATGTTCTCGTTCCTCGTGTTTCCGGCCTCGAACAACTCGCTATGGTACATGGCGCATTTGGCTTTGCCTGCGAACGCTTCGACCTCTTTCTTCGAGTTGAGGAAGACCAGGATTCTCTCCTGAGGGCCCAGCATGGCATGCAAACGGTTCACGACGCTGTGGAGGACATGGCCGTCCGGGGTGTACAGGGCTCTGATGTAATGCAAGCCGATCTCTGGCCGGTCCGTGGGCCCTCGAATCAGGTTCATTCTGCCTTCTCTCAGTTGGAATGGGTTAAGCAGCTCGGTAGTCATCGACGGGGGACATGTCGCAGAAAGAAGAATCATCTGTATGTTCATCGAGGAGCACTGCCGGGCCAGCGTGTTCCAGCTCGAACGACGCCCAGGGGGGCATTGAATGATGTCATGGAACTCATCCACGAAGACCCTCTTGATCTCTTTCCCGATCGGCTCCATTAAAAGACTGAGGGGGAGGGCCCGGCGGGGGTCAATGACAAATGGAAAGCGTGGGTGGTCGAGGGGTGACTCACTTTTGGAAGACGTTCATGCCCACGTGCTCTACCTGCAAAAAGAGGTTCTGCGTGCCGGCCTGGACAGTTTTCGAATGGCAATAGTTGTGGCAGACGACACCAGCGCTCTTGCATCGAGCATATTGTTCGTCTAACAGCGACTTGAAGGGGCAGATCACGACCGAGATGCCAGGGAGCTTGAGAAGGGGTGGGATGGTCCACAGCAGACTCTTCCCGCCTCCCGTCTTCATGACCACGACGAGGTCCCTTGGATCCTGCAGCATGATGGCGAGAAGCGCGTCCATCTGCTCTGGGCTCTTCTCCCGGGCGTTGGGGTTCTTCACTGTTTCTGCGATCTTGGAGCGAATGGCGTCACGCATGGTCACCGCCGCCGAGTCTGGAGTGGAGGGAGCAATGAGGTCGTCCAGGCAGTCACGATCGAAGTCGTAGCCACCGCCGTCTTCCGCTTCGTTGTGAGAGAACAAAGCAAAAGCCTCTGTGTCCGTGCCCCTACGTACTCGCTTTGGTGCTGTCTCCGCTTCATGCTCGAGTCCGAGGTCCGAGTCTAGCAGCAGGGGTTCAGCTGGGGCACGTCTCTTTCTCTGACCGATGGGAACGATCAGCTGAGAGGGTAAGGCTTTGAGTCCTACCCCAGGGTTCCGACCAGACGCCGTCTTTTCACTCGAATCGAGAACGGGAGGAGAGGAGGTCAGGTCAAGTATGGATTCCTCTGGAGCTGTCACACTAGGCAGGTCTGCTTCCTTTCCCTTTCCCTTTCCCTTTCCCTTTCCCTTGTCCAGTGCAGAGTGCCCATTCTCGAAAATGGCACTCGGGAGGGCTCGAGGCTGACTCGAATTGGGATCGGAGGAAAAGACATCGAACTCCATCTGGAACCTCCGGCCGTCCACTGCAGGAAGTTTCGGTGCGTGATTGCCGATTGGCATGTGCATTTCGTCGCGATCGTCGGGCGGCGGGGAGGGTTGGCCATGGAAGTAGCGAGAAGGCGAAGGCACACCGAAACCTGCCAGGTGGGATGGGGAAGCAGGCTCTTGGGCAGTCGAAGGGAGGTGCTCAGAAGGGACCTCCATTCTGACCACAGTGGCAGCGGGGCGGGTGGAACCTAGAGCTCGAGGCCTAGACGACGTGCACTGACTCGGAGCACTGGCATGAGAGGAGGAGGCAGTGGTAGGTGCTGCTTCGTCACGGTTGGCTATCGACATCATCTTCTTCGACACGTCGTCCGCGATCGAGCTGCAGAGTTCCGGGAGTAGCTCGGCTAGTGCTGACTTCAGCGTTTCCTTGTCGACATGAGAGCTATTGCCTCGGGACCGTACCACGGCAATCGGCTCTTGTACTGGAAACGGCCCCAAGCCTAAGAAGGAATGCCATTCTTGACATATACATCGCTGTTTCTCGATGTCGCTGTGCGTGAGGCGCGGATGGTCAGCAAGCGTCCTTCCATAGTGCGCATGGTCGATGCGGGTAGAGTGGTCTGCAGCCTCCGCGAGCGCTTCGTCGAGAGCAGTGAACGTGGCATCACTAGCAGCTGCCGCAGATATGAAGTGCCTGGCCATCGAGATCGCACCTTGGCGATAGTCCCTACAGCCCCAAGCACAGCCGAACAGCTCGCCATTCTTCGCTGCGAACATGCTGTAAAATTGCTCCGGCTCCAGCCTCTTTCCCCCACGCATACAGAGGTAGCTGTTCCAGGGAGGAGTAAAGAAGTCAGAAAATGACTCGACGCAAGAGATTTTTTCTGTCACCTTCTGTGCAGCTCCATCGCCTCTGACCCGTACGCTTGTCCCACCAGACATGCTTCAGCTTCTCGAAGTCCACCTCCGACGAGCTCAAGCAGCAGCGAGGCGACTTGCGAGGGAGGAAATGACGGAACGCACGAATCCCTCCCAAGCGTACTGCTCGTCTTGCTGTCCCGCGTCATGAAGAACATCTCCCCGTTCCTAAACTGAAGGTTACGCTGACGGTCTCCGTTCCTTAGCTGCATCCGTGAGAACTGAGAGACGCGGGTCGAGACCCCCATCGTGATGAACAGCACGTGGAGGACGTTGTCCCACAGCCGCTCGCACTTCGCAAGCAAACATTTGACCTGAGGAACGTCCCAGCAAAGCCTACCCTCGCAGTCCAAGCTCGCGAGCTTGTAAATGCACACCAGGTGACAGAGCATCGACCGTCGTTTTTCACTAAAGGGCCTTTCACACAAGAAGCTGTAACCTCGTGCGTCATTCGAAAGGTCGTCGACCGGTTGAAGCCCCTCTGGAACGATTCTGTCGCAATGGACGATGTGGTCGTATGCCGTCCAGATGGCAGCGATCGCGGTCTGGATCCCCCCTCGAAGCCTATCGAGTGACATCGTCTGAGTGCCGACCGTGAACGACCTATAGTCCTCGGAGAGGGTGACCTTGGGGTCCTTCACCTCTGAATGCACCAGGGACGATGCATACGCAGACAGGTCCGTCACCATGTTGAACGGCGTCGGCTTCCCCGGCTTCAGTACGTCCGCAGTGCAATGTCACCACCCGGCTACAGAACGGGCGTACTATGGCGTCAGCATTCGGGTCCATGCTTTCGATGGGTGTCACTCACTCGACCAGCGCCTCCTCACTTCCTGACTGCTGGGTGATAGCCTGCAGCAAGGCGGTCTGTCGCATCACGTATCGTATCTTCGCCAAGTCTGGGGTGAGTGACGACGGTCCATAGAAGTTACCGTCCGACCGGAGAGCCCTCAGCCAAATCCACTGCTGCGTGACGT
The DNA here is from genome assembly GCA_019787685.1 of Chiua virens. Lineage (NCBI taxonomy): Eukaryota > Fungi > Basidiomycota > Agaricomycetes > Boletales > Boletaceae > Chiua > Chiua virens. The sequence continues at coordinate 1,926,366 of JAHNUO010000009.1, read as the reverse complement.
CCTTCCAAGCGTCTCTGCCGTCAGGCTGGGCAGACGTGATGCTCCACAAGAATTTCTGGCAAGACTGCACTGCCTTGACCTGCATCCTTCTGTCTCAGCGCATGCTCGAGTGCTCGTAGGTGAGATTCTTGGTCCTTTGAGAGCGTAAAGTGGAAGCCACCGGCGCTCGAATTCCCAGACGAGGACCGGAGGACCGCTGTCATCCATTCTGTGACGAACGCCGAGTACTCGACGTTGGAGGCAGCGATGGGGCTCCAGTGTTTCGGTCTGCAGAAGCCATCACATCGTCAGCGTAACGGTCGGGAGGAATTCATGTCGTGAGACTGACTTATCACTCGGTATGTTATCCCCATACAGGAGCAATTTCAGTACGGTGAGCTTGGACGGGTGCCCATTCAACGCATACCGGCCCATGGTGAATATCTCATCGACTGCGGCTTCTAGACCCGGTAAAATGCCACCGAGCTCGCTCGGGTCACGCCTCCCCTTGAGAGCCAAGGCGTTTGCACGGAGGGTCCTATTGGCAGCGGACGTGGGGCAAGTAGTCCGCCCATCCCGTCGTTTTCAACAGCGCTGGAGGGTTTCGGTCCTTGTCGGTGGCGATGGCAGCCTCCTCCGAGTCGTCCTGCCCTCCCAGCTCCTTCAAGGCTTGCCGTAGGAGCGGCTGCTGTCCTTCCTTCGCTGACTCCTCGACCTCGAAGTACACGTTGCCAACGGCACGGAAGAGCGTCTGCACCTTGCAGGTCTGATATGAAGTAGGTTGAAGTGGACGGCGATCGTGGCAATTGCGCTCGTGTTTTTTCATCGTCTCTTCACTCTTTACGGAGTAATCGCAGCCGGGAAAGCCACACGCGAACCCGTTCTCTGGTGAAGACAAACCATCGATGACAGGCCCGCCTGGACATGGGAGGGGGACGTCCTGTGGTCGTTCGTAGACGTGGTGAGACTGGTTGAACGCATGGAGCTCCTCCGTCAGGTCGGGGGACATGGATACTTTGTGCTGGCCTCTGCAGTGGCCGTTGAGAATGTCTAGGGTCAAGCATGTGCTGCAAGAGCGGCAGAGGAAGACGTCAAGGCCATGGTGATACCAGATCCCAAGCTTGTCAAGAACGCCGCCACCTTCTAGATAGTTGACGTCGGGGTTGAGAGCCACCTTCTGTTCGCCACCGCGACGGACTGAGTTGAATGGAGGTCAAAGAAGAAGAAAGAAGAAAAAGAAGGAACGAAGGAACGAAAGGTGAGCGGGTTATGTGGCTTATTCATGGGCTGGCTCACAAGTTTCTTGGGGAGTCTCTGCAGACTCCACGGAAGCGGGATGACGGGTTGGGTCTGGTTGAAGGGCCATCAGTGGAAAGAACGCCGGAGGCTGTAGCTCAAGTCACTTACTAGTGCTCGTTTCTTTCGGATCGTCCAGCATGACTATAGGAGTATTTGGGGACGAACTGGGCCCCTGGTGGCCTCCCGCAGTCAGAGAGGTAACTTTGGAGGTCAGATTTGAGACGGTAGTAGACTTGGAGTCGCGGCATTCACTCACCGGAGGGCTTTTCAAAGATGAGTATGTCACCGGGGATGCCATGAATGTCACGGGCGTGTCTTATCGCTCGGTCCCTTCTATTCAAGGACGTGGAGCACTGGGGGAAAGGGCAAAGCAGCTTCCCTTCATGCACGTGGAAACTCATGACCATACCAGCTACGGAGAACGGAATGGGGGTGACGTGGTAATTCCACGCGTGTTTTTTTGTGGTGGGGTCTCCCAGTGGGGCGAGGCAGTGGGGCGTCGTACACTCAGGCATAGGTTCTGCGTTGGATTCGAACTCGAGGGAGAGAATACAAGGCGATAGTAACGAATGGGAAACAAGCTCTGAGAAGAGTGCTGTCGCCTTTTATCACTTCGATTTCTTCGTTTCAACCTCGCCTCCAACTCAGACGCTAACCCGCTGGGCCAAGGCTCTTCCGTGATCAGCTTTTTTTTTTTTTTCTCAAAAAAAAAAAAAAAAGCCCCTTCGGTTACTGAGCGTACTAGAGGACTACGGTCGGAAGGGGTTAACTCACTAAGGGTTTCGCTGCAAGCATGATCCTCCACCAGCCCTGGACATAGAGTCGTCAGGGTGTGTTACACACGGATGTCATCGCCCAGAGAGGCACTCCGGCTGCCATGTAGTACTCCCTGAGCGGTGACTAGAATAACTCACAAGCGACCCTAGGATAGCCCAGACAGCTGGGACCAACGCTGCGGGATGAGTCAAAGGACAATGATCGAGGAGGATGCGAGTACGGGATGCTGACAACCCTTCCGGCGAGAAGGTATGCCGAAAAGGGTCAGATTCTACAGAAAAAAAATCCGGTCAAGAGGTGCATCGAAAATCAAATCACATACTATGGCATATTGCTGCGTTAGAGACTTGGAGTACATGCCCCGTGACGTGGTAGCACCACAATAATGCCATGATGAAAGGCAAATGGGCTGTCGGATTCAATCTAGAAGCAGACCTGGGCCTGAAGAAAAGTGGTCGCAAGTGGACTGACGTGTGGACGGTAGTTAGCGCTGGCTCAGATAAATGACATGCTTGGTAGAACCGAGTGAGAACTGCGAGTTCAAGAGATGGTGACATGACGATGACCAGGAGGTCACATCAGCAACTTGTCAGCCTGACTGTCATGTCTACAGGACTGTGGATAGACGCGTCAAAGTCCTGGATGTACAACCGCATCACCTGTTCTCAGTCCATACGTGAGTGGAAAAAAAAAAACAAAACAAAAAATCAAGTCCAGTCACAATCACACCTCGATTACGACTGATTATGATGTCTCGTTATACATACCTCGAATTCTGACGAAGCTAGGGTTTTTGCTTTCGAAGACGACAGACTTTGAAGGTGTGATCGAGCGAGCAAAAGAGTTGACGACAAAGAACATGTCGATCAACCTCGTCATATTCAGGAAGGAGAGGTCTGGTTGAGCTGCAAGTGCAAACGATGAGAACGAAGATCCAGAGCGACATAGCAAAGAAGAAAAGAACATAGTTTCGATATTCTCCGATGATACCGGTACAGCGAGGGTGATGCCATATCACCAGAGAATGAGATTTGTGAGCGCCGCCGGGTCTACATGAATGTGACAACTGAAGAACGCCGCCGATGAACCTCTCAGTCCTGACGGCTTTGAATGTCGAGGATTCAGTCTTGTGACGATTGGGACACCACCTGAAAGCGAGCGACTTGAGCATCAGCGACTCATAACACACGGCCTAACTGTCATGCCTGCCAGTGGATGGGCTGCCACTGGACCAACCGTCTGCACTGTGCAAGTCGGGTGGATTGCCTACAGACACCCACAGCTTACTGCGGTTTCTCCGGTGGACAAAAGTCTCAGGACGGCGAGCCAACGATCTGATTTTGCAGCCATTCGTATAAATCATGGCAGTCCTGTCGATTTCGTGGTCGATCAGGATGTCGTGTACAGGATGTAAATGTAGATATAACATGGTAGCAGTGATGGGACCGATGGAGCAAAGCCTTAAATCATGGACGGCGTAAGGCTCGTTGTGATCAGGGTTCACGAAGGACTTGGGTGTCTTATACTAGGGATCGTGCTGCCATCATCCGGAAACAAAGGTTTCGTTGCAGCGTCCTGGAGCTCTCGTGGCAGATTGAAGGCATCGTTACTCACCGAGCCTCACACGTTCCTGAATGAGCTTGGAACCTTGATTGCGACGAGATCAACCATGGGGTTGGTCTCGTGTGGGCAAGGCCAGAGTATTATTTTCTAGATGAATCGCTCACCCTTGTTGGACAGGACGGATTGCCAAGTCTGTGTCGATTTTTCCACCACGTCCCGTGATGTCGAATGCGGGGATATACCAGCGAGCTGGGTGACTGGGGAGAAGCTTTGGCACATTGGCAAGGAATGCGGCTCGGACGTTCACTGAGGGCGAAATCGACCAAGTTCCGAATGGTTGGGCAAGGGTGACCAAGAGCAAATCAGGTTGGTCGACGAGACCTCAAAGGTTAAAGTTCGAACTTGAAGGAAGGAAAGAATCGAGCAGCATTGCCAGATTATATGGACGGTGATGGGAGGGTCATCGCACGGATAGCGATGAGGTGTTTTGTTGATGGCAGTCAGGTCAGTATGGGGGCGCTGCTCAGGTGGACGATTCTGGCAGGTTGGATCGGGTTGAGAACGAACGGGGTATGTCTCGTTTCCTACCCACAGTGAAAGCTTATGAGTTTCTGAGGACGAGGGCTACTCCGAGGGCAGCGGCTGGTGGATGTGTGATCGTGATGGATAATACAGCGATGGATGATGGGGCAGAAGTCCTAATGTTGATTCTCCAACAGGGCGTTCGCCTTGAATGGGTTCACCCGTGTTCACCAGACCTGAATCTGGCGGAAGAGGGGTTGTTGAAGTTCAAACATGACTCATTCGCGACTCGGTCAGGATGAGGACTACTATGGAGTGAGGTGTGACGAAGGAACGATGGCAGTATGGGGTGTGTATGAAGGATGACGAGTGAGAGGTTATGATGGCAGAGGATGGAGACAGTGATGGTTAGTAGATTCACATAGCAGGTAGTTATGACTCGGACATGATGAGATGGACAGGTAGTCTCCAAGGGACAGGACGGGTAGGCAACGAGAAAGGATAGGTGTAGAACATAGGTCACAAGAAGGCTATGGGATGAAGGGAAGAAGGGAAGAATGGGTGTACTTGTATTCTAAAAAGTTATAGAAGAGTATCTGTAGAAAGGTTATGCGGTGAATGACGGGATGGAGAGCTGAAATGGGAACTGGGACGATGGTTTCGATGACACGTCAGCCCAGAAAAAAAAAAGTGGCAAGTACTTGGTGTGGGTTTCGTACACTAGTGTACGTTTGAGGAACACAGGCATGGAGACGTTGAACGAGGACAGTGATGAGAATGGGGATGAGGACAGAGATAGGGGTGGGGACGGGGACGGGGACGGGGACGGGGACGGGGACGGGGACGGGGACGGGGACGGGGACGGGGACGGGGACGGGGACGGGGACGGGGACGGGGACGGGGACAGGGACAGGGACGGGGACGGGGACAGGGACGGGGACGGGGACGGGGATGGGAACGGGGACAGAGTCGAAATTAAAGTCAGACGGGGAACAGGGAAAGGAAGAAGGTCAAGAAGTGACGGCAGGGGCGGGGACCGGAGTCGATAAAAAAGCCAAAAAGGGCGACGGGGACGGGGACAGAGAGAAGAACGTCGAGAAGTGACGGCAGGGGCGGGGACCGGAGTCGATAAAAAAGCCAAAAAGGGCGACGGGGACGGGGACAGAGAGACGAACGTCGAGAAGTGACGGCAGGGGCGGGGACCGGAGTCGAAAAAAAGCCAAAAAAGGCGACGGGGACGGGGACGGAGCGCGGTACCGGAGACGGCGAGACATAGAGATAGGAGCTACACGCCCTTATGTTCCCTTTGATTATGGAACGCTACAAGTCGCTTGCGGCGCGTCAACAGGTGCCACGAATGGTCACCGATGACGCTGGCGTTACCAAAGTCGAAGGATGGCACACAAATCCGATCGCAGACCACCTTGCGCGACAGGTGTTCGAGGACTGTGTTGCGTACGCCCTCCGGATCATTTCCCTTCAGGGATTGGTCGAACTGCAAGAGCAGAAGCGCAGAGAGCGCAAAAGGGCCGTACACGAGGCAGCTGACGTCGAAATGCAGGACGCGACTGTGGGGAGCTCCTCCTCTGTCCAGTCGCTCGTGGATCGAGCAGTCAACGCGGCAGTTAAACGCCTCGGCAGCCATAAGGCTGGATCGGTACGTTTGAACTATCAAACGCATGCAGTTACTGATCACGCAGCTTCAGCAAACACCACGCAAAGCTGCCCCCACCGCCCCTCGTCGCCAATCCCAGAATGCGGGAGTTCGACAGGCTCGAGGGATGCCACCAACGCGCGGCAATCATCGCGGGAGGGGGGGCCGCAGCGCCGCTCACCAACATGGAGCAGGGTCTCGTCAACCGGGACCGGGCTACGTGCCACCTCCACAAAAGACTGCGCGGGCCAACGCCCGGCGGGGTCTATGGGCGGCTGCTCGGCAAGGGCAGAAAAGAGCTCAAGGCAAGAGCCGCGGCGGCAAAGGTCACAAAGGATCTTGATGCCGAGCGGCGGAAGGAGAGCGAACGCAAAGGAGGGGAACGTGCCGCAAAGCAGTTCCTTGAACGACTCCAAGCCAAGCGTGTCGCTAAGGGGTTCAAGCCTCGCGCCGATTACATGTAGTAGATATGACGAACCATGTACAGGGACAAAATGTCCCCATATAACGATATACAATCCGGACTCTTTTTTCATTAGAATGTGTGACGAGTGTCTCAACGAATCCATGCGTTGCTACGTATATCCGAAACCTTCCACTCTCCCAGACGTAATCTTGGAGATTCCGCTATCCCAGGCAATCCGTGCGATTCACCGTCATACGCCAAGTGACGTACTTGAAGCTAGCCGCTTCCAATCGCATATTCACACAGGACCTGGTGTCGATCTGCCCTTACAACTCGAACATGACTTATCGGTTGGAATGAAATATATGTTTCACCAACCTCGCGACAAACAGCTTATTCGCGACGCCTGGACTGACTTTGTTAGAAGGTTCAGATGGCGGATGAAGTTCACGATCGAAGGAAAGAATGATGTTTATGATCCAGACTACGATGTGCGGCCTCCGTCGAAGACCGACCCGCCATCGCTACCGCTATTCTTGGAGCGCGGGATCCGCCTTGGAGCGGCCTTCGTCAATAGGACGATCGCCCAAATCCCGGAGGATCCCGTCGTGGACACTACTTTTAAAACTCTGAGTCCCGATATTAAGTCGCTCAAGGAATACTTATCCGCGAACCAACTGGTTGTCACTCCCACGGATAAAAATTTAGGCATCGCGGTGTCACAGAGGACCTGGATTATTGACAACACCTACAGCAGCGTTAGCCAATCGTAATGACTACCGCATCGTATCGGAGGTTGACGTCCGACGAATTCTCGACGCGAAATGCAATGAGATGCTTATTCTTTCACAGATGGCAGCACATTATACATCGGAATTAGGTGCACTAGATGAGTTTCTTAAATCTCAGATTACCACGCCGGGCACGGCGCACCATGTACCTAAATTTTACGGTATTCCAAAGATACATAAACTGCCAGTAAAATTTAGACCTATAATTCCATGCCACTTCAGGCGATACAAAATCCCTGCTGCTAAAGTTTGTATCGAAAATGCTCAAACCCTTAGTTGAAGGGGCGCCAACCGTTATTCGCGGAACCAAAGATCTGGCGATAAAATTGAGTCAACTGAAACTAGAACCCGCCCGCCGTTACTTCATTGTAACGGCTGACGTCGTCGCTTATTATCCGAATATACCTTTGGAGAAATGTCTAGACTAGAGTCGCAGAGATGTATGGCGACTACTTAGACTAATTCGGATGACCATTTCCCTAAGCAATTACGACGGGGAGGCTGGACCGAGCCTTTCTTTAACCTCATCTCACGAGCAGTTGGCGGTTGGTAATACTCAGTTGTTAACACAGTTCGACGGCATTTTTTACGAACAACTAAACGGTCCTCGCCATGGGCGTAGCAGATAGTCCCGACCTCGCTAATTTATACGGGGCTTACTGTGAAAACCGTGATCGTATAATGAATAACCCGTTAATACCATTTCTACGGAAGGTATATCGATGATTGCCTCGGAATTGTCTACGCGAGCAACACGGAAGAAGCTCTGGACATCATGAAGCACTCAGTACATATCGATGACTGTGAACTTACGTGGGAGGTTGGCACACACCAACCTTTCTTGGACATGTTACTGTATATCGATCCTATATCGAATAAACTTGAGCATATGCCATACAGAAAATCCAAGTCCCACCAGGAGAGAATTCCATGGATCTCAGCCCACCCGCTAGACGTTAAAAGAGGAACGTTCTATGGTGAAATGAGCCGCCTAGCAACCCTTTCGAGTACTTTTGAACATTACTCTGATGCGATACATTGACTTAGTAGCTCTGTACGTCCGGCGGGGTTACCCTAGAGCGCTGGTAAACATCTGGAAAAAGGATAATATGCGTATACGTTGGGAACAACGGTTGTCTACCCGAGAAGGCGACACGCAAGGAGTATACGTCCTTAAAACGGTTTACAATACAGCATGGAGTTACCTCAATACGAACACATTAGGCGACATACTCCTAGGATACACGAGCACTTGGCTCAGACGCGCCAAGCTTGGTCAATTCACAGGTTGAATTCCCGCGGGAGCCCGCGTTGGGGGACTATCGTCCGGACGTAGCAGGTACCTGGTATTGCGGCGTTCCTCGCCCAACGGCAAGACGGCACTGAGATGCTCGTCCCCGATCTCCTGAGTAACGGTATCCTAGACCGACGCATGATTTTGTCCCGAAAGCGCACATTTAATCTTGCAGATATAGCTTCTCTTTGGAAAAAGAGTATGTTGGACCACGGAGAGATCCGTACCCCTGAGCCACGCAGTCCGTCGCTCATTCCTATGGACGTCTCGGCAGATGCTGGGCCGTCTACGAATTCAGAGGTACAGCTTCCTGGTATTGGAGATGCTGACATGGTATTTCACCCCGCTTCGCATAGACCGTTGCGGATTGGCGATGAAACCATCAATGTCCAACGCCGATCTCTTTCCCCTGTGTGGGAAGATACCGACGATTACCTTACTGTGATGGGTCGCACCTGATCAGGACGGTAGTTGCCCCTTCATTTGTCCCGCTGGCGGAACCAGGACAGAGGTATGAAGTGTGGTTGTTCCAGAATAGGCAGCGATTGTCTGGTTCAGGAAAGTCCATATGGCCTTAACAGGTATGCTGAGAAGAATTCGATTTGTACGCATCCTCACGCCCCACCATAGGCATTCTGTGAGGGAGCCAACTGCCACATGCTGGTTGTTTGGTATGTCGTTGCCTTGTGCACACGTGTGGCTCTGAGATGCCTTTGCGCACGCCCCTACGGAGGTTCGCGACCACCGGCTGACACTAAGTAGTGCGTATCGATAGGATTCCTTCTCCTCCTGACCTAGGTCGGATTAGTACGAAGACTGGCAAGCTCGGACCGTTCCGAACTTGGGTATACTCGTATATGTTCGTATAACGGCATTTTGCGGTGAGTAGACGCCTGCGGTAGACTGAAAAATCGCAGTTACTTACACGAAAGTAGCGGAAGCCAACCCTAACTTTCTAACCACTTAACCTAACGTAAGTGTCGATCTACTAAGACTGGAAAAGGCATAACCAGCAAGCTGATTGAGAAAATTACAGCCTAACCCTAACCCTAACTTGTTAACCAATTAGGACAAACCCCTAGCGGGCCTACGGCCCGCGCCTAACCATTACTCCCACCGGCCCGGTAGTCACGTGCCAGGTACCGGAGTTCCCCGGCTTACTAATGTAATATTTATAGCCACCCTATTTTTGGGATGTCGATCTGTTCTCTCACGCTGTCAGATCTCATGGGAATTCTCTCACGGAGCGGCGTTCTCACGTCACACAAGGTTTTGGTTTAATCTTAGGGCATTTAGGGTTTGTTTCTCACGCAACGGGGAACTCACGTCACATAGAGTTTCATCAATCTCCGATAAGGTTCGCTGTCAATAGACGGGAATCAACTGTCACCGTTATCAAGATAACGGGTATTAAAAACGCAGTCAGGGGCACAGGAGATAGAGCGGATCTACTGGAATATTTTTAGGTTTTGAGGTCCGTCCCGTTATGTCTTATCATCGAATCAGCTTATCCCGCAAGTTGCCGAAATCACGGGTCTAAAGGTATTTAAACCCCCGTGAGTCTACATGTTCAAATATACTATCAAGAATAGAGCCTGATGAGTACCTAACGAAACAGGGAGGTAAAGGGTGGTTCCCTTAACCTGTTGCTCTATTTCACTCGTCCTAGACACACTGGCCTAGTTGGTTTGGATTAAACTAACCTAAGAGGACCTGCATACATTGGTGTGAGTGAAGCATATCTATCTGTTGAGTCATTCTAATGTTTTCACTCAGAGAGAAACACGTCTTGCTGCCTTGCATACCATTCCAAACTTTGCATTTGCAAAAGTGACAACCAGAGCAGTGGTTAGGGTTTTTCTGCCACACATGTATGCCAGGGAATCCAGACTTGTTTCATCTCAAGACCTGGCACTGATTTACAACTCCTGTTTGCGACCTCTTGTGATTGACATGTTGTCAAACATGGCTACTCACTGGCCCACCAGCTATGAGTCTGCCCTTATTCTGTACAGAGACAGAAAGGGCCAGATTCATCCAGGATCTCTTGATGTTCCAGCTCATAGACTTCAAGAATTTGGGCGACGATATCTAGAGAAGTTAGGACAGCTACGACCAGAGTTCAGGGATGCATATTTTGTCCACGAGCTACGAGGCTGGAAAGGAGCAACAGCCCATGATCCTAATAGTGAACCAGACAAAGTGGGAGCACTAGAGGATCTGACCCAGGTCCTTGACATGGATCAAGTCGATCAAGAAGACTGGCAAATAGATGTCGCCTTGGAACTAGGCTTACCGGGGCATGTTGTCACATGGAAAACTTCAGGTCACAAGACACTACTAGGCCATTGTCTTCCTAGCCTAGAAGCCGGCATAATCAAGACTGTGGTGGAAAACAGTAGTGGCTTTACCCTCGACAGGACGATGCATCTCGAAGAAGTGTCTGGATTTCGCTGCTCACCTGGCTCTAAAGGAAGAAGAGACAATGTGACCTACATTCAAGCCTATCTGACGGAGAAGACTATGGCATACCAACAACACAAAGGTCTCTTCAACAACCTCAGTGATCCCAAGACCCTCCTCAGTATACAATCATTGGATCGACTTGTCAAGGATATGGAGACCATCAGCATAATGCTCAGTGAATGCGTCAATGATGATGAAGATGAAAATCAAAGTCAAGATGGTTGTGCTCGCGTTGAAGTCCGTGTCCGGCTCTGTGACGCACTGGATGCTTTGACGAACTTTCCGATACGAACTCTTCGAAGATGTCTATTGGCGATCCCATCACGGAACTGGTGGTACGTACTCAGTTGTAGTCATCACTCATGGGTTGCAGGAGTCTGACAAATGAATGTTTGAAGGTATTTCAAGTGGTATCGTGTCGCTGCCATGTTTGCAGTAATGAACAATCTTCGGGACAGTTCAGTACGAGACAGGCAGACAGAATGTGCTCTTGTCCTAGGAGGTGTGGTGATATGGCTTCTTAATGGCCTGTTTCACACCCCAGAGACTCGATTCACAGAGCTAGCTGAGAAGGCATGCCAGGAAATCCCGTTGGATTATAGAATGTATGATGAAGACACGGCCGAACCTGAAGATCGAATCCCGCTGATGTACAATGCTGGTCTTTATTTCATATGTGACATCGTGGTCGATCGAAACGGAACGTACCGTCTGCCGTATCACAAATCGTTCTCGGAGGATGTGATCTTAGGTGCATTCAGGATTTCTCTACAAGACTTGCGGGCCGCTATGGGGACAGCTGGCGTCAGACGGACTAAGACCAGGTCTAATGCAGAGCGCAGCGACAACCGCAGTGGACAGCAAACACTTCGTGCAGACGACATACGAGATGATGATCGCCCCCTTCCTCGAATTGAAGCCGACAGGCTAAACCATATCCGAATGCGACCCCCACATCAAATGAGAGGAGAAGACGTTGACCATTTCATGGAATTTGGAGGGGGAAACAGACTTCAGGTGATCGAGAATCAAGGAAATGATGGCGTGCAAGCGTTGTCTGTGCAAATTCAAAAATTGCTAGAGCAATTCTTCTTGGACATCCTGCTACAAGCACCGAATCATAAGTCCGCACGTGAGGGCTCATGGACAAACATTCCGAAGGACATGCGAACGGAAGAAGGCACAGAAGCATTGTATCAAACACTCGCTCTTCCTTTCACAGCTGCTCAATATAAATTCTGCACGGGCACAGAATGGACGAAACACTTCGACAGGATGTTTCCTGCACAGCAACCAGCCACAATTGGGCAAAACTTCAAACAAGCCAGTTATTATTCTCAGTGGCTGGAACTTCAACATGTCCTCAACCCGCAATCACTCGTACGAGTGCGGGGAATCATCAAAAAAACGTTCGACGCAATGTTGTGGATTCCATACACTCAAAGTGACAAGATGTGGTGTACTCGGGCGAACTACTCGGCACAATGGACAATGCTGCCTGTGGGGGAAACACCTTGTGGACCGCACATCGCTCTTAACCCAAAAGCACAACAACGTAGATATGGACGGCCTCACCTTCGCCCCGCCCCAAGAGATCTTGCGAGAGAAGAGAATGACGTACGAGAAGATGGAGAGGAGCAAATGCAAGTCCGTGCAGGAGCAAATGACAATCGGGGAGTTGGAAGGCAAGCTGGTCGTGCTGAAGGCCATGCTCATCGTCAGCGTCAACGATCTGTGGAGCATGAGGAAGGCCCTGCAGGTGGAAGGTTAGATGGGAGGCAGCTCCCTGGTCACGGTCGAGGGCATGCTCGAGAGCATCGTGGACGAATTATGGAGCGCGAGGAAGAGGAAGAATCGGTTGATGACAGGGAAGAGAGTGCGGAGCGAATTCTAGGTAGGCAGTTGACAGCGTTAAGGCTTGGTGGACGAGCAGAACGAGAAGAGGAGGAAGAGTCCAGTGATTGAAGGAAATACTGGGACACTTACGTCAAGGTGAATTTAAATATTTGATAAGTATGATATTTCGATCGAATAGTATCTTTGAAAGGATTGCATTGCATTGCCGTCCGAGACGGCGAGCACGTTGACAGGCTGTGAGACACGTGATCAGTATACAACACAATACAACCAGTAGAAATCGTGATATGCATGGTCGCCGTCCCAGACGGAGGAGTTGTACACACCAGTGGGCCACGAAGATTGCTACCATGTTGTGAGAGAGCGGAGTGATCTCGCCGTCTAGGACGGAGGGTGGGTGGAGGTAGGGAAGCGATGCAATCGGTGACTTTGCTAAGCCCAACGCCGTCCAGGACGGAGAAAACATTGCAGAACCCCAAGTTGGGTTTCCTCAGTACATGTGAAACACTTGTCAGTTCAGTGGAACAGCCATGCTAGCTCGGTGCTACAGCTGCGGCACCAACACAAAACATGTGACCCATTGAGCATGACTTACCACACGGAATGATCGACTGGCATGCCGCATGCACCAGTCCAACTGTGTTCCTGTGGCACTCCATTCCGGTCCATGTTCATTCTTTGGCAGAGGTTCAATTCGACACTCTAACAGACGAATCTCTTTGCCCTGTAGGATGAAGTAAGATTGCCTTCTTGGACTGAGGCAATAAGATCACATGTAAACCATGTTCCCCACCATGTTCTCGTGTGGCTGCCAGAAGCCAGCTGGCCACTGCTCGATGTGGAAATGTTGAAAGTCTGGTTCCCGGAGAAAACTAAGGCAAAGCTATTCGTCGAGGCAATGAGATCACATGTAAAACATGTTCCCCACCATGTCTTGTGTGGCCACCAGAAGCCAGCCAGCCACTGCTCGATGTTGAAATGAAACGTTGAAGGTCTGGTTCCCGGAGAAAACTGAAGCAGAGCTATCGTCGAATCTGAGGTCCGGGTCGAAATGGAAGTGGGGGTGACCGCAAATGAGCTAGGTTGGTGTCAGCTTGACTAGCAAATTTGCTCACGATCAGTTCACATACATCAGCATCTGATGGTCGACATGAATACAGACAAGGACGCCACGTTCGAAACAGGACACTCAATATAAACAGGAGCAGGAATGGACACGGATCATGTTAGCTTTGACAAAGACAACTCTTGCACACTGGAACGAGATTCAGTAACTGCATGTATTCCTTGTGTGTGCGAACTCACCTGAACATTGTTGCCAAAGATCTCGTCATGTATGATGATATAATAGGACGGCCTCTAACATCGCTGATAATCGCTGTGTAGGACTGGTGGGTTCCCGAGATTGCAAGTAACAATCATTGGCGCACCCTGGTGGGCGATCTATTGGTGTCCCGTCTACAAGGCAATGAGTAATGAGTTCAGTGCGAAGAAAGAACAAGGTTCAATTGACACTACTTACTCGTCTCTTGGGAAGAGGTGAGATGGTGACTAGGCATATGTTGAAATGATTTGGAGGTAGACAATGACGAAACAGTAGTGTCTCTGCCAATGACAAAGAATGTCAGCTTTAGCTTCGGGTGATCTAGGTTTCTTTGCTTCCAAATCTCGCCAATGGCCATGGGAAAGTAAATGATCAATCATATGCATAGAGTGAAGAGATGAAAGTTAACGTCCTGAATTTCTTGTTGTACCATACTCACCCTGATTGAACAGACCATCTCGGTAGGTCATGATCGCTCTCAGATGAAGATGTGTAGAAAATGAAGACTATGGGCAAAGCGTAGTAGAAACTGCATAATGTAGTCGGCATGCTATATATACTAACGAGGCAAACATGTGAAGTAGTACGCGTTGACAAATCATGTATACAACCACGGAATGAAGTCATTTGTGACCCCCTCTGCTCCGACCCCTTCTTCCACTGCCATCACTACGATTAGCACCCACATTTGAGTTGTGCAAACGCGAGAGGGGCTGTAAGTCGTGCCCGGGTTGGTTAGTTGACATCGGATTTCGGTTAGCCAGGGTGGCGCTGTGTGTTTGGGCATGGTGCGGCATGATATATGCAGGACTCGCAGGAGACGATGATGACAGTGAACTGAGTGGTGAGGAGGGGCCGACTGGGAGTTGTGAGAACGCGCCTGATGTACCCGAGACTTGTAAAGCAGCAAAGGCAATTGCCTGGTCCTCGTCGGGGTCATTCTGTCCATGCGGTGCTTGCAGAGCGCGAAGGATAGGATCCTCTGACAAGTTGGCGTCCTGGAAGGCGGGAGGAGGAGTACTGGGTGAAGAAGGGAACGGATCGGAGATTTCCATGTCGCACTCCTCTGCAGAGAGCTGAGCGTTTGGTTTTCTTTTAATGCGCGAACGATTGGCTTTGGTGGGAGCTTGGACAACTGATCCTTTGCGACCACGTTTGTGATTTTTTGATGGCGGTGAGATCGGGGTAGCCACGGAGGGGCGACGTTTGTCACCAGCTTGGGGTGAGCGGACGACTCGAGAGGGACCGGCGTTGCGTTGAACGCCTGGAGGGGGAGTAGAAGGGGGCTGGGGCTGGGGCTGGGGCTGGGGCTCGGGTGTGTTCTCACTTTCAGCGATCGACTTCGACTTTGCCTTACCCTTACCCTTACCCTTCTTACCCTTCCCTTTTCCCTTCACCACAGTCGACGCCGATGTTTGCGAAGGGTCGGCAGTGGCCTTTTCTTTGCCTCTGCGGGAGGCGGACTGTCGATTGTTGTTCGTGAGTGTTGCGTCGCTGTCAGCCACTGAGACTAGATCGATGCCATCATCCTGGTCAATAAACATCTCTCCTAAGAGTATGAGTTTTACGGTGAAGGGATTAGTAGTCGTATGTAGTCGTTAGTAAATGTACTTACGAAATTCCGGATCTGCGCCAGTAAATGCCGCGTGTAACTGACCCTTGTCGAATGAAATGTTGTTCAAGAATACGTCGGGTGTTCCAAGGGCGATGAGACGGTAAATATGAACTTGCTTGGGCTGTGGGAAACGAAAGATTCGTCCCCGGAGTTGCTCATCGTCGAGTGCTGACCAAGTAGTGTCCTGACGGAATGCCATCGAGGCTGAGTGGTGATAATGAAATAAGAAAAGGACGTACCACAGTGATCATTATGTTTGCGCACGCTAAGTTGAGCCCGACCAACCCGACATTGGACAAGATGAGGACGCGAGGTCCATTCGTTCTGGTGGAGGTTCGGAAGGCATTCAGCGCCTCAACGCGTTTCTTCGTGGACAAGGTGCCATTCAGTTCCACGGCCCTGACACGATGGAGACCCAATATCTGCAATGATCGAGCGTTAGTGCGAATATATGAATCGAGTGAAAGGTACCCACGTCCACAATGGCTTGATTTGATGAGGGGAATGCCGAATAAATGACGATGCGATCGGATTCGGCGTATTCCTCAGGATCGTTCGCCAGTGACAGGTTGGGCTCGAGCGTGTGACCGTCATCGTTCATCGTCAAGGGCTGTTGACCATCTGCAAGGAGATGGTGCTTGACGACTTGTGTGAGGACGTCCAATTTCACTGTCTTCTCGGAGCTGTTCTGCCACTGTTCGAGTGATGCCGGTTTCCTCCAGTAGTCGCCGAATTTTGGATTCAGGCGAGGGTGGAGCATTGAACGTCGAAATTCGATGTAGAAGTGCTGTATGATAGAAGTGAGTGAGGTGTGTGGAATACTGAAGGCGATACTCGAGCTCTCCGTCCAGGACGGCGAACGCAGTAGGAAGCATTGCGTCACGTGAGACGAACGACAAGCTCAGACGCGTCACGTCACGTGGCATGGTGAGTGTTGGTGCGCGTGCGCCGTCCAGGACGGCGAGTGCAGTGAGAAGTACTGTGTTGCATGACACGGCGAGTGTTGGCGTGCGTGCGCCGTCCAGGACGGAGAGAGAGAGAGCAGTGGATCAGGAAAGGAAGTACGTACCTTGCGAGTATCTGGCGCTGTGGCCATTGGGTTGTCCTTGATGATCTCTTTGGCGAAACTGCGCAAGTAATCCATCTCCCATTCATACATCTTGACCTTGAGCGAGTGGTCGATATAAGGTCGCATGCCGAAAAGTTTGTTACCTTCGTAATCGAGGGAATTGATCGTCCGACGAATGACGTGAGCCGCAAACCGTCCCCGCATGAGTACCATCCAAGTACGCATTACGGTGGGGAAGTCGAGGTCTGGAGCGTTCGGATCGACTTTACCGACAAGGACGCCTCGAAGCGTTGATCCTTCGGTGCCTGCGTCTCGGAGGGCTTTGTTGTCACGCCGATTTGCAGCATTGACCTCACGATTAAGCTTGAGGTACTCTTCGCGATCTTGGAAGCCTTTGATGCCCATTAGATCGCCCATTATCCATAGATCCTGTAGAGAATAAGTGTTAGTCGAGCATGAATGAACCGTTCTGATAGACGTACCTGTGGTTTGGTGGTGACTGGCGTGGCGGTGAGGGCTATTAGTGCCTTTGACTGGGTGCGCAGCTCGCGACACGCGACGTGTGCAAGGTTGTACTTGCGGCCCGTATGTGCCTCGTCCATGACCAACACTCCGAATTGTCGGCCGTACACCGTCAACTGAGAGTTGCGCTCGTATTGACCGAGTTTGATGCCTTTCCCCACGTCCTCTTTAACCCCGGCACGGAAACAACGAGTGGCATCGTCTTGTACAGCCTAGACATGATATGTATTTAATTTGTGATGTGAATATATAGGCAAATGAAGTTCCCTACCGTATATGTGGCGAGGATGATACGCTGGCAATTGCGTTGGAGACTTTTTGCAAAAAGCGCTTCCCACCAGTTTTCGCGCTTGTCGCAACGACCAACGTAGGGGAATAGATCGAATGATGCCGGCTTGAGAAAGCGTTTTATCTCATACTCCCACTGGTCCCTTAAGTTGACGGGACAGACGATGATGTGCGGGAGGTCAGGAATATTTCCGTCTGGAGTCTTCATGCGGCGGCTGGCTGGATCATATTGTTCGGTTAGTTTGCTAGATGGTAATGGTGAGAAAACTCACCGAAGTGTCCAGGAAATGTTCCCTTCGTGAGGAAACATTCTCTGTAGTATGCTAGGCATGCGATGGTCCCAACGGCTTGCAAGGTTTTACCTAAGCCTACGCCGTCCATCAATAGAAGGGGTTTGTCGTCGAATATTCGTTCCAGCGTCCTGTAGATCCCGACGAGTTGATGCCAGCGAGGGGTCAATGGCTGCCGTGCTGAGTCTGGGTCGTCCAGGTGTTTCTGGCCCTCGTCACTCCATGCGTCGACCAACATGTTGGGGTCGGTCCATTCCTGGAACAGAGGTAAGCGCTTTTGAGGAAGGCCAAGTCGAACCCAGAGGTCGTCGGTGGTGAGCTTTGCGAGCTCTTCGACGCCTTCACTCCAGTCTGAAATGCTGACATCTTCTCGACCTTCAAAATCTAATTTCTCGTGAGTGTCGACAGCGAGATTTTCCAGGGATGCGCGAATGACGTTTGTGATCGCCTCGATATCTTCTACACTTGCGAGCTGTGACAAAGCTTCAACAACTGCCTTCGGCAATTCTATTTGATGAACATGAGTGGATGGATACGATTTGCAGATGGACGACGTACTCTTTGCAGCATCACTCGACGTATCCTTTCGCACGGCTGCCAGCAGCCCCTCCAGTTGGTCCTTGAAAAATTCTAATTCGGATATCGTCTGAGTGTCGGAATATTTGACGAGCAGAGTGGTAACACTGCGGATTTGCTTAAGAAGGTCAAGAAGCTCTGCCGCTTTGGGCTTGTAGCCCTCGGCACTTAACCCTACAGTAATTGTGAGATTATATCGCGAGCAATACAGAGCCGTTGAACGTACTTGCAAGTTCCGTCTTAATTGTGGAGATGAGATTCTCCATTCTTGGTATTTCTCCGTTCACCGTCTTCCGGAACCGGTTCCACGAGTGGACGAGGAGTGTCGTGACGAATCTTGAGACGCATTTCTGCAGGGCCCTCCCGTTGTTGACGTAGGCGTCGTCCCCTAAGAATCGAGTTGCCAAGTCCATCCGAACATCGAGAATTTGAGCTTCTTCGACCGTAGGGAGCTTGATTAATTAGCAAGATTAGTTACATAGTCAGTCATCGATCGTGACACTTACTGAACGTTGGCCGTGCTGTTGCATTACTTGGTACGGGTTGCGCTCGTGTTCGGTGAGACAGTTGTCGATAACTTTGTTGATAATCGAAGCGATCCTTGTGTCCTTGATAAATTTGTGCCATGCGTCGCGTCCTCGGGAGTTGTTGTCAGCTGTGCGTGCCGACATATACCAGTCTTGATCAGCTTCGTCTGTCGCCCACATAGTCGCCGCAAACGTCTTCACCATCTTGGCGTCATAGACGGTCCATTGTCGATAGTTGGGTGCGGGGCTGTCATTGACAGCATCGGGGCTGTAGTGCCAGGGGATCCCATTGATACGAGTCAGCGACTGCCATGTCTCTGAAGTCCATGGCAGGCCGTCGTTATTGCTCAGAGACATCAGGATGGTGTGGAGGTTGGCCGTAGGCATCGCTGAAGCAAAAACGAAGATGGTTAGAGGGTGTGTGATTGAGATCTTAATTAAGTACACGAAAGAACGCACCAACGTGTATCAAACACGAAATGACGACATCACTTTCGACTGCTCTCGGCCATCCTGGATGGTGCCTGCACACGTCATGCGCTCGCCGTTTGTTCGCTTGTGGTGTGTTGTGATATAGCACTGATGCGGTCAAAGGGGTATGTATGAGTCACTCAGATCGTTGAATGACACAATGAACTCACCGTCAAAACGTGCACTGAGTGTGAAATGAGCCCACTCGCCATCAACGATCCCCGATTCTGGAAACGTTCATCCAAATGATTAGCACGGAGCGAATGATATCGCCGTCCCATGCACTGTGTGATCTGCCACAATGGTCAAAGGGGAGTGAGTTACTCGATCTGATCGTTAAATGAAATAAAACGTACTCACCATCACAACGTGCACCAAGCACGAAATGATACTACTCGCTACCGGCCGCTCTCCGCCGTCGTGGACGGACGCTGCACACACCATACACCTGTGGCTTGCTGTAATGTAAGTTCAGGGTAATCGATGTCAACGTCAGGGACGTACCATTTCACTGATTGATGGGCCTCTGTATGCCCGCTTGCCGTCCAAGACGGCGCAATGCATACAATACCAGGTTGAGGAGTAACAGTGCTCACGCTCGCCGTCCAAGACGGCGTGCTGCACGCATCACTGTGTATCACGTGCTTGAGAGCTTGCCCACGCTCGCCGTCCAAGACGGTGTGCCGCACGTGTCACTGCGTATCACGTGCTTGAGAAATAGCTTGCCCACGCTCGCCGTCCAAGACGGTGGCATGCTATGCACATATTGCTAGACCTCGCCGGTTCAACATTCAACATTCAGCGCTATTATTCAGCCTTGGGTCTGTTCTACTCATGTCATGTGAGTCCTTAATTCAAGCCTAACCACTCTACTAAATCCTTCTAGTACATACATCTTGACTTTGCCCGACTCAACTTCTTGTTCACCTTGGTAAGTGCTTTTGCACGTGCAGGCTCTACTGATTCTGCTAGCGTTTGGTTTGAGTCATCCGTATCGAGGCGGTGGGTGTACGGGCTTGGTAGAACATCCAGGGTTGTTGATAGGGTTTGGACCAGGTACGTCTGCTTTTCTCTTGTGGTTATACTGTTGGCCCTGACTCGTCTCTTCTTTAGCTAGCGACCGCATCCCGACTTGTTCTGAGTTGCGGTGTGCACCGCTCGTTGCACCATCCGTCCAACCTTATTCCCCATCATATTGGCCCCATCTCCATCGTTCCGGCTGTCTCAAGGCCCTCAAGGCCACCCATCAACCTAACACGAGCATGCCTCTGCCGCCCCGCCTTTGCCGCTGCCACTGTCGCCACCTCATTGCGCCCTCGTATGCAAATATGAACGCAAATGATATTCGTTCGTATTCATGTTTGCACACGAGGGCCCTCGCATTCACCCTCCCCACCTTACCCTCACGCTCACCCTTAACTGTCTCGCTGTGCCCTTGCCACCCCATCCTCGCCTTCGGTCACCATCACCATCCCATCATACAAGGGCATCATTAGTGCCTTGCCTTGCCTTCGCCACTGTCGCCACCCCATCTCCCTCAACCCTCGTATGCAAACACGAACGTGAACGGCATAACCATAGCCATTCGCATTTGCGTTCGTGCTTGCATACGAGCTCCCTTACCTCCAACCTCTCGCCGTCTCACCACCTTACCCTTGCCCCACCAACACCAACACCTTCTTGTGCAATCACGAATGCAAATGATAAGCGTTTGCATTCGTGTTTGCACACGAGCACTCGTGTTCACTCTTGTAGTCTCGTCGCCGTTGCCACCTTGACCCTCTCACCACCTCGCCTCGCCCCCAGCCTTCATCGTGTGCCCACCCTTGTGGGACTCTTCTCATCATTCCTTGGCTTCAATCCACTCATCCTCACCTTGCCCACACTCGCGTGCAAACACAAAACAGGAACGCGGCAACACGTTCCTGTTTGTGCTTCCATGCGAGTACAGTCGACTCTCACACAAGCGATACCCCTCGGGACATGCCCAAAGGTATACACTATGAGAGAGTATACATTTCCTGAGAGGTCGGCTTGCCGAGACAAAGCAGTTGAGTTTTCTGAGTAGTATTAGTAGAGACAATATATAGAATAATATAACTTAGGCTATGTACGTGTGAAATGATCAGTAACGTTACCGTTCACTGCATTCTGCAATGACCGGCATCCTGGTGACTCAAGTTGTTCAAACTCCCATCCAAAATCATCATCAAGCTCGTCGACAATATCTTGCAGCACTTCCATGATGTATATATATTTGAGTTATTATATATAATTTGAAAACAAATTTGAAAAAATTATTAATATTTAATATAATTATACACTCAAGAGGACATGGCTTCAGGTTGACATTTGTGACACTGCAATCCTGTTTGTCAGTCTCACTCTTTTCCCATGCCATGCGTGCATCCATAATGGACTGATAGATATCCTTATCCATCATGTCAAAACTGTTGTCATCTATGTCCAAGTTGAGGACCTCAGAAACACTCATCTGGTGCGAGAGCTGAAGGATACCTGTCGCCTCAAAATTGTCTAGAGCACTTTTGAGAAGGCTTTCAGACTCGGCAGTGGGGTCTGAGTCACCAATAATGATGAGACAGGAACAGACTTTGAGTCACTTGCCTTTGTACATGTTGTGATGCAGGCCAATTGAGGAAAATTATATAATACAGTTGCCTAATTTAGCATCATTCTGAAGGTAGTATCAGTTATGGCATTGAGAAATCCCTATTGAGGGTATTTGTTATGCAGTGAAGTCCCACATTCTGAGCCAGGAAATCTCAAAAGGTATACACTATGAGAGAGTATCACTTTAAACCCCTATTCCTTAAGTGAGAGTCAACTGTACTTGCATCTCCCTATTAGCACCACTCAACCCCTGGCCCTTCCCCTTAAACTTTACTTTACTTTACTTTTCATCTAGGAGAGCACAGTTGTGTTTACTCCTTTACAGGTGCCAAGCATGTTGTGATTGACAAATCAATGTGGGCAACACTGTAATGTATTCTGTGTTAGATTACACCATTAGTTTAGTTTCCCAGGAACCAGTTCAATGCCTCTCGGTGGCAAATGATGGTATCTGCAAAGAAGCTATTTATTGGTTTAATCGCACAATATCACCAAGTTTGTGATGAACTTTCAGTCTCTTTCCCATGTGGATCTTCCCATGTTGTGCAATCATCACATGCTGGTCGCTGTTCTATGATAGACAAATCATTCTCTCACTGGACTTGTACATGTTCCGAGTGGTCTTATGTATTTTTTTATTATGGGTACATGGAATACAAATCTTTCACATTGTTTCAAGTAATATATTGTGCAACTTGTCACTTTCTGGCTATTCTGGACTCACATTCTCCCTTACACCCTTGACAGAGAGCAGCACATATCAAGCATGGCATGTGACAATCATCACAGACATGCTAGCCCGCCGTCCTGGACGGAGGGTAGCACACACATCAAGCATGGCACGTGACAATCCCCACGGACATGCCAGCCCGCCGTCCTGGACGGAGGGCAGCACACACATCAAGCATGGCACGTGACAATCCCCACGGACATGCCAGCCCGCCATCCTGGACGGAGGGTAGCACACACATCAAGCATGGCACGTGACAATCCCCACAGACATGCCAGCCCGCCGTCCTGGACGGAGGGCAGCACACATATCAAGCATGGCACGTGACAATCCCCACGGATGTGTGCTCTCCGTCCAGGAAGGAGAGCTCGCATTACATATCTGTGATCATTGTCATGTCCTATGCAGACATGTGTGCTGCTCTCCTTCCAGGAAGGAGAGCTCGCATTGCATGTCCATGATCAGTATCATGTCCTATACAGACATGTATACTCCTCTCCTTCCAGGAAGGAGAGCTTGCACTGCATGTCCATGATTAGTGTCATGTCCTATGTAGACATGTGTGCTGCTCTCCTTCCAGGAAGGAGAGCCTGTGGTACATGTCCGTGATCAATGTTATGTCCTATGCAGACATGTGTGCTGCTCTCCTTCCAGGAAGGAGAGCTTGTGGTACATGTCCATGATCAATGTCATGTCCTATGTAGACATGTGTGTTGCTCTCCTTCCAGGAAGGAGAGCTTGTGATACATATCCATGATCAATGTCATGTCCTATGCAGACATGTGTGCTGCTCTCCTTCCAGGACGGCGGGCTGGTATCTGTAGCAATTCTCACATGCCATGTAAGCTGTGTGCTGTTCTCTGTCCTAGATGGTAAGCTTGCATGTCTGTGGCAATTGTCATCTTTACTGTTTTTCTACTGTTCTTCACAGCACTCTTACTTACAATCACATCACTATACACAGATAGAGTCAATACAGTCTGAGTACTACCCAGTTTACTATACTCAAGGCCTTTTATAGAACATAGATTTATTACCAAACCCTATTCTAGGATCTATTAAACCCTAGGATGGGGTTCTAAATGCACCCTAGGGTACCAGCAAAGAGCACTCATAACCTACCTGGAATTTGCTACAGAAGACCATTCAAGATCAGCCCTGGTTGATCATGCGCGCTTGGATGTGGACCAGTGACTTGTCATATCTGGAACCTGTGGTTGGCAAGCTATTTGTCCAGTTCACATGTCAGATTTGGATCCAGTTAAAGGAGACTTGGTTGATAGCTCCACAGAATAGGCCAGAGCCAACCTCCTTGGAGGATGCCATTCAAAGCTGGTCGTTGAATGAAGTATTCAGGACGATTCGTGCATGTTCATTCATAGCGACCAATGCTGACATACCGGGAAGTGCAGGAGCAGGTCACCACCAGCCTAGCTTCATGGAGCGAATGCATGTCTTTTTCCCTGCTTTTGATCCAGATTCTGAGCCTACCAGCCGCTCTCCTTGGAGTATATTTTGGATGAAACCATGCTATATCTGGGAATACCATCAACTCATGAAGGACCGCTCTGTGGCTGAGGAGTTTGAGATTACAGATCGCTTGGGGAAAATATTTTCTTTGCTTCAAACATTGCCAGATGCTTCGAAATGTAGCTCAAAGACACCCGGAAGGACATGGAGATGCAAAGAAGGGAAGATTGTAATGGTGACCAATTCAAAGTTCTACAAGATCGAAGGGATTTCAAAAGGGAAGACTCAAAAACCCCGGCAAAAGGTCACTCGCGTTTTAAAGCCACAAAACAAGCTTCAAATGGACATTATGGAACATATGGGTTATGACGAGCTTCTAGCTAACAAGCAATTGATTGCAGAGAGGCGCAGAATGAGACAGGGGAGGGATAGAAAGTCTGCAAAACAAAAAAATACTCGGAAACCTCCTCCTACTAGACAACAGAAGCATCAGGATAAAAAGGAGGAGGAGGAGGGGGAGGGGGAGGGGGAGGATGATGAGGGGAAAGGGGAGGATGATGAGGGGGAAGGGGAGGATGATGAGGGGGAGGAGGGAAATGATGATGAGGGAGAGGAGGAGGAGAGTGATGAGGGGGAGGGGGAGCATGATGAGGACAAAGATAAGGATGAAGATGAAGATGAAGATTTTGCAGATGAAGAGGACAATACCGAGTGAACTACTGTACTCATCTCAAATAAATTATGATTTCAGGATGGATGCAAGATATGGTCCCTGCACCCCATGTATATAATTCCCATAGACCATGATACAATACTCAAAATGATCCCTATAAATTATTTGAATGATGTACCTTACTTTCCTCCCTCCCCCCCTTCACTGGTCTCAAATAAATCAGAAAGGTCCATTAAGAGTGAAAGCAATGTTCCTCACATGTATATAACACTCACAGACCATGATACAATATGTAGAATTGTATCAAAAAAATATTTGAGCGATGGACCTTACCCTTCTCCCTCCTCCCCTCTACCAGTCTCAAATAAATCGGAAAGGTCTATTAAGTGTAAACACAATGTTCCCCACATGTGTATAACACCAATAGACCATGATACAATACATAGAATTGCACCAAAAAATATTTGAGAGATGCACCTTACCCTCTCCCCTCTCCCCCTCTACTGGTCTCAAATAAATCAGGATGGTCCATTATGAGTGCAAACAATGTTTCCCACATATATATAACACATATAGACCGTGATACAATATATAGAATTGCACCAAAAAAATATTTGAGAGATGCACCTTACCCTCCCCTCTTCCCCCTCTACTGGTCTCAAATAAATCAGAAAGGTCTATTAAGTGTAAACACAATGTTCCCCACATGCATATAACACCTATAGACCATGATACAATACATAGAATTGCACCAAAAAAATATTTGAGAGATACACCTTACCCTCCCCCCTCCCCCCTCTACTGGTCTCAAATAAATCAGGATGGTCCATTATGAGTGCAAACAATGTTTCCCACATATATATAACACATATAGACTATGATACAATATATAGAATTGTACCAAAAAAATATTTAAGAGATGCACCTTACCCTCCCCCCTCCCCCCCTCTACTGGTCTCAAATAAATCAGTAAGGTCCATTATGAGTGCACATGATGTTCCCCACATGTATATAACACCTATAGACCATGATACAATACATAGAATTGCACCAAAAAAATATTTGAGAGATGCATCTCACCCTTCCCCCTCCTCCCCTCTTACCTTGCTCAAAAATTATTCCGACCGCCGTTTTCTTAGAAAACGTATTTGGGGCATCCTAACATATATATAAACAACCTCCAATCATTACTTCACCCAGATTTTGGTTTTCGAATTGTAATTACAATTACCCCAGGCTCTGTATGGTCATTCAAATTGCTAAGACTTGGTCAGACAGACGCTTACATACACATCAGACATGCTCAGATGGTGGGATGGTTGCTTACATAAGCATCAGAAATGCTTGGGTGGTGGCTTAGTCGCTTACATAATCATCACATCATCGTCACATCTTCACCAAACATAAGTCAAAATATACCCAAAATCTACCAAATTTTCATTAGATGGTGGTCAGATGCAGACAAATATTAGTCTGAGTTACCATGTCTTTTTCATCAAATTATGCTCGGATAATTCCAATTGGATTACCCTTGGTCATATCACTGTCATAAATTACCGCAAAACCTTGTGTAAATCGTCTCTCATTTTGTCTAATTTTCCACTGATTTATGCTTGGTGATGTATGGCTGGGTGATTCAATTTTGCTCAAAAATTGGTCAATTTGTATTTGGTTTATGCTGGGTCATAGTCAAACTTACCGCAAAACCTTGCCTCACTTGACCCTCATTTTGTCTAATTTGGTTTGATTTTGCACTAAATTATCCTTGGAATATGTATGGCTGGATGGCTGGATGGCTGGGTGGTTGCATTTTTCTCAAATTGTGTTTCAATTATGCTGGGTTATAATTGTAATTTACCGCAAAACCTTGCATCACTTGATGGTCATTTTGCATGAATTTGCACATTAGTTCGCGCAAATCATGTACCCCTTGAAGTGTGCGGGTTGCCTTGTCTGTCTAGTCCAAACAATGTATTATTATATTCTGCGCATATCACATATATCTTGAAGTGCGCCATACACATCTTCATTTCCTTACCCGAACCATAGTCTAACCCCCATCTATTTGTAAAAATGTACTAGAATATCACTGTGGCCTGTAGCATGTCCTTCTTGGAGGGACATGTCTACTGTCAGATCTCAATTAGTCAGCATTATGCCCATCTCTGGCTGTCCTTCCTGGAAGGACAGAACATAGTCAAGAATGACAATCACTTATAAATGTAATCCCTGTGTGTAGTTGTCCTTCCAAGAGGGACATATACTTTGTGATATACAGAAGACATCACATCACAATTCTTTCCATGTGTGAGTGTCCTTCCTAGAGGGACATATCAGATATTGAAGCTCTAGAGATCACATAAGCTAGGGTGTTTTACCCATGTGTAGGATGTCCCTCTAGGAGGGACATGTCATGAGTATAATATCAGAAAAACAGAAAAAACTAGACCCTAGGGAGTGTAAAATGTGCTCATAACCTAACTAATTCTCTCACGGAGTGGCGTTCTCACGTCACACAAGGTTTTGGTTTAATATTAGGACGTTTAGGGTTTGTTTCTCACGCAACGGGGAACTCACGTCATTTAGAGTTTCATCAATCTCCGATAAGGTTCGCTGTCAATAGACGGGAATCAACTGTCACCGTTATCAAGATAGCGGGTATTAAAAACGCAGTCAGGGGCACAGGAGATAGAGCGGATCTACTGGAATATTTTTAGGTTTTGAGGTCCGTCCCGTTGTGTCTTATCGTCGAATCAGCTTATCCCGCAAGTTGCCGAAATCACAGGTCTAAAGGTATATAAACCCCCGTGAGTCTACATGTTCAAATATACTATCAAGAATAGAGCCTGATGAGTACCTAACGAAACAGGGAGGTAAAGGGTGGTTCCCTTAACCTGTTGCTCTATTTCACTCGTCCTAGACATACTGGCCTAGTTGGTTTGAATTAAACTAACCTCGCCCATGCTGTCGTGGGCATGGCCAACGTTTTCACTGGTCGTGGGGCCCCACGCCCCGACATGGGCCTCGCCTTCGTGGGCCTCGCGGGCACTGCTCACCAACACACGACTGAAGAGTTGGGTGTGTCATTCATTGCGGGTAGCATATCCTTTCCTTGCATGCCTGTCGGCGCGGATATCGCTCACAGCGAATGACACAGAATGATTCGCAGACCTTGACTATAGTGACAAAGGAAAGTTGTTGATCACAAAGTAACACTTCCTTGACACGACCGGCGCCGACTTGCTGATAATCTGTAGGAAGCATGACCCTGTTCCACTCAATGTCATCCAACAATGAGTACGTCTTTTTCAAGGACGGGATGAGCCCATGTCACGAGCTGATCTGACTGGTTTGCACGTTAGGTTCAAAACTTGCTCCAGTTGCACGTGGTGACCACAGTTGGCGGCACATACTTGCTTATCGGTCAGAACGTCTCCGAGGTATCCATCTGCTGTCATTCCGATACGCCTGTGAGTGGGACCGGTCACTGTTTTCCGCTTCGTACATGCAACTCGTGTACCATCATTTGCACAGGGTGCAGTTTAAATTGCGCAGACAGTCAAGGCATTAGTGGATGAGAGCAACAGGGCGGCTGGATATGTGTGATTCAGGTATGACTGTCCTGCAGGTCATGGTGGTGAATGTGGAACGGCAAAACTGCTACCTGCTATTTCGACTGTACAGTGAGAGATTGGGACGTGAGGCCTTGAGGGGCAGGCGTTGGCATCGGAACATTGACGGACGTGATTTCCTGACATTGAATTCCGCATAGTACTTGACGTGAGTTACCCGGCGATGGAGTGGAGTGAGACACTGAGTCCTATGTATATGAGGGTTCGTTTAAGCTTCTATACCCTCTGTCTGGGCATGTCATTGTGTGATTAGCTCGCTCATAACACACACTATGGAGAATATAAGTATAACATGGTGCTATGTGCGGAAAGTAAAAAAGATCAACAGAATCAATCGACCAATTGGTCTGGCATGATAAAGGTGCAGCCAGCAGGAATGCTGATCAATATGATATCAATGGTACAACACTCGTGCTCGACGCAAGAACCACAGAGCAGATGGATGATAATTATTTCAGCTTCCGTTGCGAGGCCCCCGGGGGTCCCGATGTCGCGTCCGTGGTCATAGGTTCAGGCAGTGGACGAATTGGCAGACCACGCAATCCTTCCCAGTCGGGGTTGTACGCCGGAGGGAGTCTCCCGGAATCCGAACGGTGTAATGATGGTATGGGTCCCAAGTCCTCGTGCCGAGCCGGTTCGGTCGGCGAACCAGATCGCACGACACCAGATATACTTTGGGAGGGGTCTGAAGCGCTCACATTTGAGTGTGGCACGCCGTCCGAAGAGATACCTGTATAAACTGATCGAAACCTGTGCTTTGGTGTCGCCCCAGAGGATGTCTGAGCAGAATGATCTGGTATTGGTCGGGACGATTACATGACTGATGCAAACATGAATCAGACGGCTTGTATGCTTACCTTGGGATGGGTAAGGGTACGGTGTGACGATAGACATCGCCGCTACCCCGTCATCCATGTCTATTATTGGAGCAGGTTGGTGCTGGTGGCGCTTTCTCCAACAGACAAAGCCTGTGCTGAGTATCAATGCCAGCCCAGCTACACCTCCAACGACACCTCCAACAATGCTCGCAGTGTTTGAGTGCGACGATGAGAACGACGTGGAAGTAGATGTTGTAGATGTTGCAGTCGTCGGTGGTGCAGATGGAGAAGTAGCAGCAGTTATCGATAACGTTACGACTGGAACCGCGGACGTTGTGGATATCGTTGAGTCGCAATGGGTGACCGTGTAATTATTAAATCCCCCTGGCTGTTCACCCGCATATTCCATGGTGTAGACACTGTATGAACTTTCAACAACCGACGTACTTAAGTCTGAGGATGGCCGAAAACTTACAAATACCTGTGCAACAGAAGTTCTTGAGAAGTTCTCAACCACAAGTATGAAGCTCGTACCAGTCACCCTTGTCCCAAAAAAGATCATACAGGAAATTGTTCAATTTGATACCAGTACTGCAGGCAGCCAACTGAACGTCTGTGGGTAGCCTATCAGGATATCAGCGCCACCTAGAGGTCTGAAATGACACTTACGACTGGTTTGTTGCAGGACTACACCACTTCCCAGTGGCATTACGATACAACTGGTAGGCACCCACACCTAAAATATAATCAACATCGATGAGTATCAAGAAGTCATGGTACCAACCGGCATCAATACCATTCATTGGACCGTCTACGACGTCCCATTGGCAGCTATGATGAATAAGAATGTTTACGCAGGATTACGAATCGGGCACATACTTCATGCAGAGCATACTCAGAGCCCATGAGACAGAATTACAACAGCAATTCTCTACGAGGTGGATTTGAGTACAGAGCCACGAGTTTGCATGGGCAAGAAAGCTGACAGACGTAGTAAATCATCGCATTGATCGCCGGGGGTATTCGGGCGAAAATTGGGGACCTTATCTGGTGGATGAAAAGACACCGTAATGTGAACCAAGCACACGACAGATACGATTTTTGCGCACAGTTTGAATTGCATATTTGCCTCAATCGCTGGTACGTTTCGCCTGAATTCTGCATCAGTAAATTTATTATAATAATGCCAGAGCCTGAGGTTGCTTCTCACAGGCGGTTTCGCCGACTGCATTAGTGTACCTGCCGAGCAATAAGACATGTGAATGTTGCTAGACCGTGCCTGGACGGAAGGTGGGACACACCAATCTGTGAGATTTCCTGCACACGTTGTGTTTCCAGCCCGAACATCTACAGGAGAAAAGGTCAAAAGGCCTGTAATTGCAAATGTGGCAAGAACTCCGATGCTGCATGGAGTGAGCCTTTGCATGACTGTCGTCCGAGTCGCTGTTGGCACAGTGAAACGTTTTAGTGATGGTCCAGGATAGAAGTCGAATGCTAGTGGACGGCTATAGCACGGCCCCATTGCTGGCATGCGAACAATTTTGTAAAGCGTTCAGCTTACAAGTACTACACGTGGAAGATATCGCCTGCCAGTGGCATGTTGCACAATTGCACAGTTGGACGTTACGTTGAAACGTTGACCTGACTTCGGAGTCCAAGCTAGAAAAGACAAGTTGTGCCTGACACTCAAAGTAGCCAATGTTGGGGCCGCCGCGGGCCGCGATGCATTGCGAATCAATGCGCTATGTAGTATCGCAACTGGCAAGTCACCAGAATCTAACTGCGTCACAAGCATCATATGTTCGGATGTTCGTAAGTAAGAAATGAAAGCATCCAATCATTACATTGGCCAAGGTAGTGCACAAAAAGAACATTGAAAGTGACGCAAGGATTACAAAGCAGCAGAATGATAATTATTTCAGCTGTGATTGCGAGGCTCCTGGGGGTGGAGATGATATTGCGTCCGCGACCATGAGTTGAGGCAGCGGACGACCTCGAGGACGACGCGGTCCCTCCCAGTTCGGATTGTACGCCGGAGGGGGTCTCCCCGAATCCGAACGATATAGTGATGGTACGTGACCAAAATCCTCATGCGGCATCAATTCGGTCGGCGGATCAGGTAGCGCAATACCAGGTGCATCGCGTGAAGAGCTCAGATCTGAGCGCGGTACACCATCGGAAGACATGTCTGTATAAGCAAATCGAAACCTGCTCTGTGGTCCTATGCCAGAGGAGGTCTGAGCGGAATGATCTTATATTCATCGGGACGGTGGCATGAGTGACATAGACATGAATCAAATAGAATACATGCTTACCTAGGGATGGGCGAGTGTACGGTATGGCAGCAGACATCTGCGCCACTCCATTATCTACGTTCAATAATATTGGATCAAGTTGGTCACGGCGCCGGCTACGCCTTCTCCAACAGGCAAAACCTGTGCCGAGTATAAGCGCCAATCCAGCTATTCCTCCAACGACACCTCCAACAACGTTTGCAGTGTTTGCAGTGCGGTGATGAGGATGATTCAGAAGTGGAGGTTGTAGATGATGTAGTCGTCGGAGGTGCAGATGGAGAAGTAAAAGCAGTTATCGATGCCATTAACACAGGGAGCGTGGAAGTTATGGATGTCGTTGAGTTGCAATGGGTGAATGTGTTGTTATTATATTCTGCTTTCTCCTCACCCGCATATTCCATGGTATAGACACTGAGTAGGCCCTCAGAAATCGAGGAAGCGAAGCCTGAAAATGGGCCAAGAAACTTACAAATACCTGTGTAACAGAATGTCTCGAGTAGTTTCTCAACCACAATTGTGGAGCTCGTACCAATCACCCTTGTCCCAAAAAAGTTCGTACAAGAAATTGTCCAGCTTGATACCAGTATTGCAGACGGCCGATTGAACGGCTGTGGGTAGCCTATCAGAAGATCAGCGCCACCTAGAGGAATAGAAATGACACCTACGACTGGTTTGTGCCGGGACTACACCATTTCCCGGTGGCATTACGATACAACTGGTAGGCACCCACACCTAAAATATAATCAACATCGATGAGTGTCAAGAAGTCATGGTACCGACCGGCATCAATACCGATCATTGAACCGCCTACGACGTCCCATTGGCAGCTATGATGAATAAGAAGGTTTACGCAGAATTACGAACCAGGCACATACTTCATGCAGAGCATACTCAGAGCCCATGCAATGGAATTACAACAACAATCCTCTACGGGGTGTGTTTAAGTACACAACCCTGTATCGGCAAGGAAGCGACGGACGTAGCTGATCATCACATTGATCGCCGGGAGTATTCGGGCGAAAATTGGGGACTTCATCTGGTGGATGAAAAGACAATATAATGTTACTAAATCACGTAGCAAACATTCTTTTCGCGCACAGTTTGAATTGCATATCTGCCTCAATCGCTGGTATGTTTCGCCTGTAATCCGTATCAGTAAAAAAAAAATTCCCAAGGGCCAGAGGCTATTTATCTCACAGGCGGTTTCGCCGACTGCGTTAGTGTACCTGCCCAACAATGAGACGTGTGTAAAGGCACGACGAAAGATGGAACACACCAATCTGTGAGGTTTCCGGCGCACGTTGTATTACCAGCCTGAACTTTAACAGTAGACAGAGTCAAAAGGCCTATAATTACAAACAAAAACGCTCCCATGCTACGTGGAGTGAACCTTTGCGTGACGGTTGTCCGAGTTGTTGGCACAGGAAAATTTTGGTGATAAACAAAAGTTGAAGGATGGCTATGATGCTAGCACGGCCATCGGGGAATTTACATAAACTTTGCGTGCCTCTGGCTTCCGATCGCGGCGCTGGCGTCGTAACCAACATCACGAACTGCAATGTATGTAAACATTTACAAAAATAAATAATGATGGGGTATTGTCCAAAGTAGGTAACGCTTTGTCGGCTGCAACCGGAGCCACGTGATTGGCCTAACCTTCCACGGAGACCAAGTTATCCACGCCCGCACAATTGTTCATTCACTCCCTTGGTTCCACTCCCATCCTCGACAATGTCTGCATCGTTTTTATTGCGTTCAACTTTGCCCAGAACATTTGCTTCTACCACCGGCCGCAGTGCTTTGCGCTCGGCACTCCAAGGTATGCTCCTCGCAGTCTGTCACAAGCTAGAAAGATAACTCACGTGTGGTCATAGTAAGACATGCCGCCAGCTCGACTGCCCAATATGTTCCTGGTGGACGTGAGTTGAACACTATCTATCTCATTCAATATCATGTCTTGATGCATAATCACTTTTAGCGATCTACAAGGGAACTGTCAACGACCCAACAACCTTCCCTCCACCCTCAAAGTCCCATGGTTCCTATCATTGGGCGTTTGAGCGTCTTCTCTCTGCAGCCCTTCTCCCTATGACTGCGGCAGCATTTGCCACGTCCGGAACGGCTTACCCCGTTCTTGACGGTCTCCTCGGCATTTCACTCGTGATGCACAGTCATATCGGGGTATGGACCATCCAGAATCGTCGTAAACACTTGACATAACTAACTTCCGGGCGTGCAGTTCGATGCCATCCTCGTCGACTATCTTCATAAACGCAAGTTCCCCATCATCGGCCCTCTGACGTCCTGGACGCTTAGGGCCGCAACTGTCGGCGTTTTGGTCGGCGTTTACCAGTTCAACACGAACGACATTGGTGGGTTTTTCCGAGCGTTCCGATGTCGTGTGAGCGGGTTCGGAACTGAGTCCCACATTAGGTTTAACCGAGCTGATCACCAAGGTTTGGACTGCATAGGCTGTAAGTTCCTTAGGGTACATGTGTGGGAATGTCTCGAGCCTTTCTTTTATCCGCGAGTAGCACGATACTACAGAATAATAACGAATGTGCACCCGAAAAAACAATCCAAGAGTTACGTTTCTCCAGAGTTAGTTCAATCCTGATTCATCTGTCAGATCGCGAAAGATTATTGAGCCCGCTTAGCTCAGTGGTAGAGCGCGTCACTTGTAAATCGATTATGATGAGGTCGGTTGTTCAATCCAGCCAGTGGGCATCCTTTTTAACGGATCTATCCCCGTCGCCTGTTCACCGGCAGTGTTCAGAGTGATCAAGTGTACCTTCTACATAATATTTGTTTTGCACGAGATCCCTCACATTGTGTCGTCTTTCTATGATGACTTCCATATTTGATTAGGCAGTCTCATAAATTATGTCATGTATGATATACACACTCGCGTCGAGGACCACTTTGTTTCTAAACTAGACGTAGAGATTACTGGATTTCAATTTCTGATCCGCGAGGCTTATCTTCGTTTGCCGCGAAAGAGAAGGAATATCACACCCACGAGATCATCGTCTGACGATATGGACGACATTAACGACCAGCAAATACCACTCAGTAAACGTCATCGGCTACTTTGATCGACTGTGACCTTTTCTGAAGTAGAACTCGTGATATCGCTCTGATAATTTCCAACGGACGCTATGCTGACCAGCGGGCGTGGAGTAATGTCCGACTCGAGCCCTTGCATGGGCCGGCGTGCATGTTCTGCCTGAAAATTGCTGGGACACATTTGTGCCTCTCGTCGATGTTCCATGCCCGCCCATACGGTAGCAAACACGACGCCGAAAGAACTAACCTTAGTGTTCACAGATGCAATGTCGTTCAGAAGGACTGGGTTTGCGGCACCTATTTGGAAGAGTAAGGCGAGTTGTACGATCGAGATGATCGTTGGGATGATAAAGTTTGAGAGTGAGAGATGGAACAGGATCCGGATGCGCTCCATAAACGATGCTATTCAAAAGGTCAGCGATGTCCGAGGATAGCGGTGCTCAGAGATAAGTTACATTGACGGAAGGTGAGAGTAGACACAAGTCCACTTGACGACGTCCTCGCTCTATATCGCCAAATTGTCCAGAGGAAGGCGATGGAGACATAGCTGTGGGTGAGAGATCTTCAGTGTGGATCGTGACAGCAAGGATGTGGCATTGACCCGTTGTCCACCACTTGGGCAATCCATTCTATTTTCACGTATGGTAACGTGAGCCACGCACTGGCAGCGTGTTCAAAGGCGTTTGGGTTCCGTGTGATAATGCTCATTTGGTGGATGTACAAACTGAGGTTAATCAGGCGGGCGACCTTGAGTGTTATTGGAACGAACATGAGCAGCGCGAACCGAAGACGGCCGATACGACTGGGAGGGTGAACTGTTATGAGCCGAACAAGCAAGATGGCGTCCGCCAGCATTGCCTGGAAGCTCCCAGTAAACCCAATAGCAATTTGAACCTGAACTAAACATTAGTTCTGTGAAACCGGCACATATGAAGCTTGGAACAAAACGCGCCTGTGCAGACCATCTGTTTTTCGGTGACAGGATTGAATGCATCTACAGCGGTAATCAGTTCCTGCAGCTTTGTGCGTTGAGAAATGCGGGGGCTCTTACGTTCATGGCATCACCGATTACTCCTACAATGAAAGCTAACGAGAGTGCAAGGACATTAAGGATAAAAATAGGTTGACGACGACTACGAGGAGTGGAGTAGTAGAATAATGCGATCAGAAGAGGAATCAGGAGGACAGAGAAGGTGTGAAGGATCACGAGGGATTGCAGGCTATCTTTGATGATAGACTCCTCTGTCCTCAAGAGATGGTTATTGACAGACATCACGGGAAAACCTGTTGTGTACGATAAAATGGTGTTGTCGAACACACATCATCATGCTTATAATAGTGCGTGAAAACGTCGACCCTAATGCGAAGTACAGCGCCCGTTTGAGTTGGCGAGCAGCTCAACAGTGTGGCACCAGATAAGGCATGGTGGGAACAGGAGCATAACTTATAATTCAATCCCTACCCAAAGCGTCCGTATACGAGGACTTGTAGATTGATCCGATCGGGGGAAATAGAATGTAAACTGAGAATTGGGGTTGATTAAGGCATGGTTGGTGGTCAGTTCCACGCTCCGAAGTCATGCAGATGTTCTTAAAATTTCACAGGGGTCAGAAGTTCGTCGAAAGATCCAGAGGACTCAGTCTCGCACCATGACGTCCTTGTGTTCGGGTGGCTGTATCTCATCCCCCGAGGTAAAAGAGATTTCTGAAAGGGTTGCAATAATTATTGCCAGCAGCTGCTCGACTTCCCTCTTGCAAGTCATGGTGACGGGGGCAATAAATTTAAACCCAGTTACTCACCCGTCAGGGGCAAGCTCACAACATGTGGACATTTGTTCCACATAGTGAGGTGATACTTCTGCGTAAGCGTTCACAGGCAGAGTTCTACGGATCAGTTCAATAGGGTGCACCAAAGGGCCTGGTACCTGGTGGTCCAAACTGGCAAGTTGACCTCACCGAGTCCCTGCGGCTGAATGTCGATTTCTTCCCACGCTAATGTGATCCGTAGGCTTGGGCCTTGGCGGCGCACCGCGATAGTCACAATGCTGAGTTACATTTTCAGCAAGTCTTGGGCTCAAGATAGGGATGCTGTGAATTTCTGTCACTGACTCTCACCCGCGTTTTACACCCGGCGCGAAAAAGGTATTCGCGACAAGGAGGCTTATGGCAGGGTGGATTTCTTTGCATCATGATATCGACTCTGGAAACTCAACTTTCTGCCTCTACCGGCCACCTGAGGAGCATAACCTGCGCAGTTGACGCACCTTAACTTTGACCTTTGCCATGCCTAGGAGCGTCTGCTACATCATTCGCACGGCAGCTGTTTGAATGGTGCATGTGACCCTCCTTGCATGAAGCAGTCACCAACGATTCCACGATGAATATGGACCCATGACGAGTGCATCCCCAACTGTGGCCACAGGGCTCCGCATGACTGCAATATTGTGAGCCTCACCCCGCAGCGTCTATTTGAAGCTAGATTTTCTCACTCAATGATGGCCCGTACGGTACCGCGACTATGTCGACAATCAGTAGGCGCTGGCGCGGTTGGTCTTCACTGGAAGAAGTACGTGCATTGCGTGCAAAGATCATTGCGTGGATCTTTCTCCTCCGCGTGCTTCTGACTGCGCACGCAGGTAGCCATGGACCATTCCTTCATCCTGCCTACCGCCGGAATGCCTCGGATCCAAATGCACACTTGGAGGTTTTTCCAATGAAACATCCCCGAGAATCGCCCGTCCAGGGCAGCTTCCCATCGTATCCATATTGGTGTTCCGAGTTCTGGGTGCATAAATACGTACATATTATGCAATTGGCACACTACAGTCGACGTCGCACCCTCGCACTTACGGCTCCATCACCGTCGATATGAAGTTCTCGACCACAAACAGTCTCTTTTTTCTCTCGTCCCTCGCTAGATCTGCGTTGGCCGGCGGGACATACACTATCTGTGATCGTATTGTCGGCGAGGGTTTCTACGATGCCTTCAACTTTGAGGCTATCCCAGACCCCACGGACGGTCGCGTGTAGGTGACGTGTCCACTTGTTCGCGACCATTTTTTCATGCGCTTGACCTAGGAACTATGTGAACGAGACGACTGCTAAAAGTCTGAACCTCACGTACGCGGCATTCGACACCTTTATCATGCGCGCAGATGACACTACCGTGCTCTCACCGACTGGTCCGGGACGGAATTCCGTTCGCATCCGCACAAACAACCAGTATACGACTCACGTAGCGGTGTACGTATACTCACGTCGGGAAGTTGACATATTTGGTTAAGTTGTCGTTTTCGTAAGCTTCGATATGCCGCATATGCCACAAGGTTGCGGGTAAGTTTGACTTGAGCTTGTCGCATTTCTTGATTTACATAACTGACGCTCGCTGAAGCACGTGGCCGGTGAGTGCTGTCTACTTTTCGTTGGTGGGGT
Organism: Chiua virens; assembly: GCA_019787685.1. Classification (NCBI taxonomy): domain Eukaryota; kingdom Fungi; phylum Basidiomycota; class Agaricomycetes; order Boletales; family Boletaceae; genus Chiua; species Chiua virens. Next base: position 1,888,331 of record JAHNUO010000009.1, on the reverse strand, counting down.
GGATAAGGCGAGTGCTTATGATCGCATTCAGGCCGTCTGGGAGACAAACGAAGCTAACTGGCCTAATGGGGTACGGTCACTTGACCACACATTGGCACACAAGTTCCTGGCACTCACCACTTTCACAGGGTGAAGTTGATATTGTCGAGGGCGTGAATGATGTTGAACCAAACCAATCAACACTCCATACGGGTGCCAGTCAGTATAGCCGCCACTTCGATCGGAATTTGTCGATTGATATGCGCTTCCTAGACTGTTCGATCCCTGCTTCTGGTATCACGCAGCTCGGGTGAGGACAAGTGCGTGTAGTTTGATGATCTTTTCTCATTGTTTGTGCAGGACTACGGTTACTACAAATTGTTACGCTGATGGTGTGTGATATTCCGATTGCTCGCTTCAAAGTGTTGCTCATCATCATTAGTCAATGGCAATTCGGGATGCGGCGTGCAATATACATATGACGATAATAGCTTCGGTCCCGATTACAACAACGCTGGTGGTGGATGGTAACTACTTGAATCTTGGACATTGACAAGCTGAACATAAATTCTGTTCAGGTACGCCATGGAACGCACAAATAGCTACATCAGTATCTGGTTCTGGCAGCGTGGTGATATATCAGCACCCATTGATGCGATCACTGGCGCGCCTATCATCGACACCAATCTCTGGGTAAGTCGCGGTGCCGCCTGCTCTTCCGGGAATGCTTCACGAGGCTATATTCAGGGAACGCCCGCTGCGTACTTCCCCAACACTGATTGTGACTTGGCAACACACTTTGATGCGAACAACATCATTATCAACCTCACGTTCTGTGAGTATCTCTCCACAGCTTCGTATGAAAGAGACTCAATCGCCATGGAGGCGGCGACTGGGCTGGTAACTCGGCTGTTTATGCTGCTTCTGGGTGCCCCTCGACTTGCATTGGTATGTAGTTTTGTCCCTTTTAACCAATGACGGACTTAAGTCATACGTCTTCGCACTATTTCCAGACTACGTGAACAGTGGGTGAAGACGAATTCTTGTGATCCTCAATGCTAATCAGCTGATGACAGACAACCCGATAGCATTCACTGACGCGTACTTTGAATTTAGCTCCATCAACATATACGAGACTTTGTGATGGAAGCATGCACCATCTCTGGAAAAAAGAGGATACCAAAACTCGTACCATAGTTCCTACACCGGGTTAATGTTTCTTTTTTGGGACAGTCGCGTTGGACGGTACCACGCATCGCTCCGCTCCTTCTATTCCCTCATTCATTGAGCTTGCACTCGTTTAGTCGTTCGTTCTACTATGCTAGCCTGTTTGTTCTCACATACAATACATAGATACGTACGTCAAGTTACTACGGTCCGTTCTGAATCGTGTTCTGACAAACGTTCGTTCAAAGTATTAATTGGTCATGGTAAGCCCTATAGCAGCTTCCCAGGTAGGACTATAATACTGCCCGGGAGGCCAGGACACTGAACCGTAGTCGATTAATCGTTGTCTTTTGGGGTGATAGTCCAAGTGGTGACCAGACTGCTCAACGGACTCGCATTATGGACTCGTCGCAACGGTGACCATGCCGCCTGGACCCCCTCTATGTGCGCAGAGAGCAGTGTACGTTGGGCGGATGAGCTGAGATGCAAGATGACGTGAGTTCGATCGATGGACACTTCTCGACGTGTCACATCGGAAGCATTTGCGCACGTCTGTGCGCTCTGACCAAACCGTTGGCCAGCTCACTACTGATCTACGTCATCGTTGCTAGGTGGGAGGTAGTGATGATTGATCATCGATTCGCGTGTAGTTACGGAGGTACTTGTTCGTGTGCTTGGCGCGGAGCTCATGCGCTAATTTGATTCCAGTCAAGAACCCATATGTTGTGCCAGATAGAGACTTGATTATACTCCTATGGGCCGTGATCTCGTATCCAGGGTTATAACCTTCCCTGTGTTTTGTGACCCTGAGCTTCGGGAGGAGATAGAGCGAACCGTGTGTAGACTCTAGGTTAGATGTGAGAAGGCCTTCGATAGACGCTCGACATGGAAGCCTTGTGATGCTGTCACGATTGGGATCATTCAGCTCGACGTCCATCTGAAATCAAAGATACGACGAATCACAGGTTGTGATAAACATGGCTAAACCGTCTTATCATTCAAGTAGGCTGATGGGAGGAGGTATTCCTCAGTGCTGCTGGGCAGTTTCTCATCCTTCGTTCACGACCTCGCTGGACCGAATTTCGAGCGATCGATTTCAATTGCACTGATGACTGTAGACAGTATGAGTATGTCTTTTGGACGCCATTGGAGTGTACCGAAGGTTGACTTTCCTAGTCTCCCCGATTGCGTTTTCAGGATTGATCTTGCTCTCTGGTTTGCCTGTCGCTCGGGCCGAGCTTGAATGTGACTTGCACATGTAGGTGATGTTCGAGTGACTTGTGCTGTATTAGATGCTGAGGATCATTAGCCACGACACGAATGTCTGTTCCTGGATCAACGAGCATGAGATCGTGCTGGTGATCATTAGCGTGGTGGGCGGAATCGGTGGGTGTGATTCGGTCGGAGGGCAACGGCTGGTGCTCACAGGTCTTGCAGTGTTATTGCTGTCGTTGCTGGGTTGTTGCCTCTCTTCGGCGAGGTCCCAGCAGGACCCTGGTCCGATGGTTCAGCCACAGCTTGCACGGCCCGATGTGTCATATCCGTTTTCTGCGCCGAATGTGGGCTGGCAGAGCTCGCAGACGGCGGTTCCCGCAAAGGAACCCGAGTGGGCTACTGTCGATCTGTCCAAGACCCCTTCGGTTGCACCCGAGCTGCGGGGACCGGCACCGGTCTACAATAATGGGTATGCGGTGTGAGCGTAGTACTAAGTTTGTAAATAAGTAATGATGAATGCGATGGACTCGTCGTTGCTTAGCAGCGATGAGCTGAAACTCAGTGAATCTGAGCGCTGGACATGAAGTAGTCTTGTTTTTTTTGTTTTTGTTTGAGTGGCTGATCCTGAGAAAGTGTCTTGTCCTCCTCCTTTCAACGGGTCAATTCGCGACCGTCTTTTCTTCTCCTCTTTTTCTTCTTTTTCTCGATGCCCAGCTTATTCTCGCGTGCACGGACCACCTCAACGCCAGTCAAGAAGTCGCCAGCCAACCCCTTCGTCGTGAGCTCACCCCCCTACGACGAGTTCGGCCGCGTGAACAGCAGGGGATCCCGCTCCGGCTCGCCTCCAGCACCCTCTAAAAAGGACAGTCAAAGGGAGAAGAAGAAGAACCACGATGCGGGCAAGGCAAGGGCCCGCACACTCAGCTCTCCCAAACAAGACCACGATATAAGCGACCTTGTTGCTCAGATACCAGACGGCAGCTTCCTCCCTCTCAGCCTCGACAGACCTCGCAATGAATCAGGCGAGGTAAAGACCCCCGAACATGACTATGGCTATCTCTCTTACGAGCGCCATGTCATCCTCGGTCTCGACGACGTCGCCCGCCTCGTAGACGTCGTTGCCGTCGAACTTGGCACCCGCTGCCTCACGACACCCTTCATCTTCTCCACTCTCGCTCTTGATATTTCTTCTTCCGCCGTCAAGCGTCTCGTACGTGCCTTTCTCGAAACATGCGCCCATCCTTCCTCTCGAGAGGCGGAACATCGCTGGCGCGAAGAAGCTCGCTTCGCAGGGCCCCATGAGCTGGGCATGTGTATTCGTTGGGGTCTTGCGCGGGTCGTAAGGGTCGTCAGTGGTCAAGCCGTCCGCGGTCTTATCTCTTGGGATCACTATGTCGAGTTCCGTGACTCAGAAGCGGGTATGCATCATTCCATTCTCTGTTGATCTCGTCACACACACGAGGCGCTGGGCGCTGATTAATCCTCCGTGCCTCTCTAGCGCTCAATTATCCTCCGACGCACTTTTCCACCTTCTTACCGCCGTTACCTCCGGTTTTGAGGACCATCTTGTGGACGCTTTTGAGTCTCCTTATCCGCTTCACCGCGCATAGCGCATCTTCTGGTCACACCCCGCCGACCCTCTCCCCTCTCTTCGGTCCCTTGCTATTTGGCTTGGGTCCGGCCTGCCTTTCTTTCCATCATACCTATATTCATTATCTTCGCTCAGTCAACGCCATGGAACACATCATGCTGGCCTTTATCCGTTGGCAGGACTCTCCCAAGACCTCCGGTCAACGTTCTGACATCAACACCAACATCACTTTTGGGAGCGCAACTACTCTGGGCGTTCCCACTCGTCTCAAAGATTGGATCAGAGGGTACCCTGCCATGTTGCCCTTTTTACATGTCAAGGAGAAACACGACAAACCCCAAGCACGTCGCGGGGCACGGACGATGCGTGTGGTCAGCGTCCGTCGCAACGTCCGAATGTATTCGCCTGATCTCGTCAAGACGGCTGCGGGCTGGGCTTCTGGTCCCCGACTTGGCCAGGATAGCAATCGTGGATTGGCTGGCTCCAAGGAATGGGAGCGTATCGCTCCCTCGGCGCTAAAGTTGCAACAACGTTATTCAGAAGCATACAAGAAGAGAATGGACATGCCTGCAAATTTCCATCCCTACACCAGTCCCATCGAAGGGTCCTCATCCACCACATCGAGCACATCATCTGCGACCACGAGCCAGGAGAAAGATAACCTTGGTCTGGGCATCAGCAGAGAGGGCGAGGACCGCTTCAGGACCCTGACTGAGCTGAAGTGGGGCGAATTCGAGAACATGGGTTTTGGCACCTTGGAAGCCAACGAGAAGAAGCTTCAGTTTGATCTTACGGAGAGCGAAAGGATGGTAAGTCGATGAAGACCGCAAATGGAATGTGCGCTAAGCTTTCCGATAGTCTCGGTCGGCCAAGCGTACGACGATGAACTGGAATGACTTTTCTGCTATTGGCTTCGATCGTGGAGATGCTCGCCTCAGTGCTACGCTTCAGTTCAGCACGCCTGTCGCACATACTATATCGTCATGGCCGACACAAAACGCGAATATCACCAAAAAGCTCAAGAAAACTCACCGTGCGCTTCCTCCTTTTGGCTGGGACACTGAACCCGTAATGGGATCTGAAGAAATGATTGAGGAAGCGTTCATGGACGTTTTCTGCGACTTGGTGTATGGCGGTGGGTGGATGGATATTGAGCGTGGGGAGGAGACTGACAGGGAGTGCAATTGGGCCTTGGTAAAACTTGTGTCGTTATTTCAAAGAGTCTTTCTTATTCACATTGCATAGATCGAGTTCAAGTCCCTCCCGCTCAGCAAGAGCCCGTCTACTGGGGGTGATCCACGGTCTGCAACCACCATCTTCCTCTTCGAAGAGTTTGTGCCACTGGAGTACAGGCAACAACTTGCAAAAGAGTCTGGGGGGAGACGTCGGCTGCCCTTTCTGTTCTCGCCGTCCAGCAAATCGAGGCCATGGAAACCGGCTGCGACGTTGAAATGGCCGCCCCTATGTCGTCGGACACGTTCCCAAAAGTCCAACTGTCCGCGAGGTGGAATTTGAGGGAATGTTGAGGTCTAACGGCAGCAAAATACTTTCACTGTCCAAGGCTGCTCCTATGGTCACCAGTCTCCCCGGCGCTGGCTGAAGAGAATAACCATGCTTCACACTCCCGCCCGGGCACCGCAGGTTCCGATCAAGCTTCGCCAGCGAGACAATTGGAACGCGTGCCCTCCGACAGTCCCCTCACCCCTAGCAATAACAAGCGGCGGTTTCGGATTCCTGTGCCCAGTCCGTCTGTAGTACGACGCTCAACCCTAGTGCCAGCTGAGTACTCGACTGTGGACTTTGAGACGCGCTTAGCGAGTTACAGTGACGATGAATTCAACGACAGTACTAGTTTGAAGGCACTCACACCAGCTGAAAAGCACGAACGGAGGTTGTCAAGAGATGATGCTTGGGTGGATATCCTCGTTGCTGCCCACGGACGCCGGTTGGGAACGCAAGAGGCAGAACGTCGACCTGGCGGGAAGGGTCTGAAAGGTGGGCGCTCTGACCCGGAGTTGGCCAGTCAAGAAATTGCGTTGGTCCTTGCTGGGGTTCGTGCACGTTCTCCCCTTTCTGAGGAGGAAGAGGTGGAAGCACATCCATCGGCAGTAGAGCCCGTCCCCGATCCGATTCAACCTAGAAATACCAAAGAAGGAAGAAGACCCTGACATCGAGTCAGTGATGTCATATCCGAAAACCAAACGGGTCGGGTACTTTGATCTGCATCCTGAGCGACGACCCGGAGTAGAAAATCATCAATCGGTACGACCGCCGGTTCACGCAAACGACTCTGACGGTGATGACGTACCAGATGAACTGGTATATGGGACTCTTGAAAACGCTGTTCTCTCGTCGCCGGACCCAATGAGACCATCCTTTGAGACGGAGGGGAGCGAATACGGCCCCTCTGCGACGTCTTCGCCTCCCCGCTCAATAGACGTTCCGGAATTCGTCGACTACGAAAGAGGCAGAGAACAGAAGGAGACCTCGCACTCTAGAGCCGAATCTACAACGTTGCCCCAAGCCATACAGTCCACCAACGATATACCCCCCAAGTCCACATCACAGAGTAAGACTGCGTCACTCATTGAAATGTATCGCGAACGAGAGAGGCAGAGCCTCGCCTCCACTCCTCCATCCAAACTCCCTGTTCGGTCCTCATCGCCACCAGCTAAAGAAGCAGAACTCCCTCCAACTCCCCCTCACCCTAGGACTCCGTCACCTGTCACCATCCCTGAATCCGACCCGCCGGAGATTGGGGACGAACCGGAATCTGAAGTAGAATATTTATCACCACCGGATCTGCTGTTCACAGATTCAGGCCGCAACAGCCCGGGGAGATACATCCATGGTGCTCCACTTCACAACGTTATGGAGGAAGAAGAGGAAGAATGAGCCCAAGTCTGTAAAGTTTGTTGGATTAAAAGTTGCATGTGCTCGTGGTCGCCACCGATACCTTGACCCGTTTTACTTTCCATCTGCCTTTGTCTCGGAGATGGACAGTCGCTGATATTATATTGTCACGCTGTTTACCCATCTGATTACACCTTCATTTCTCGGTCCTTTTTTTATTCCATACAAATCTCTTTCAATTGCTAACTTGGAGGCGTTTCTTTTCTTCTATCTAATCACACTGGAATACCTGCCGATCATTGATAATTCCTAGTAGTTATGTTGTCCTGTTCTTTTCCCAACAAGTCTGCCGGTACCCCTCGCCTTACCCCTACCTACAGTATCGGATAAATAGTGCAGTGCAGTGCATATGGTTATCTTGGACATGACTCTGGGAAGTTTCGACTCTTGAGGGGCTGCTACAAAGTCACGGGTCGGCCCAATGGCCGATAAGATATCAACCGTACGGTTCTCTGTACATCCATTTTCCCGGCTCTTTTCCTCTCCATTCTCACTTGTAAGTCGCCATGGTTGTTCCAGACCGATCCATTAGGATTTGTGCCGACAGAGGGGGTACATTTTGCGATGTCCACGCGTGAGTTTCGTTATACCGCCGCCATACTCAGATGGCTACTGACACTCGATGGCCAACGCAGATCGTATCCTGATCCAGAACATCCTGGAGAGCGCAAAGAATTGGTGGTCAAGCTCTGTAAGTGTGTGCATGATCCCTGCAAAGCTCATGCTCACTTGTGCGCAGTGTCCCAAGACCCAAATAACTACAAGGATGCGCCAACGGAAGGCATCCGAAGGGTATTAGAAACCGTCACGGGCGAAAAGATCGCACGCGGCAGCGTGCTCGATACGAGCAAGATTGGTGCGTCTCTCTCCACACCAGAGCGTGCACTCAAACGATCCTTGTAGATTACATCCGCCTGTCGACCACGGTCGCGACCAACGCGCTCCTCGAGCGTAAAGGCCATCGCCATGCGTTGCTCATCACCAAAGGTTTCCAAGACCTGCTCTTGATCGGGAACCAATCGCGCCCGCGGATCTTTGATCTGAACATCCGGCGGCCGTCGCCGCTGTATGCGGAGGTCGTCGAGGTAGACGAGCGGGTGACGTTGGTGGGGTATACCTCGGATCCAAAGGCGGAGGCGCACTGCGGTGCAGTTTCGAGAGGACGGGTCGGTCGGGCAGGGGTATAGGGGTCCTGGGTGGGATGGGGTGGGGGATGCAGAGGGCCCAGGGGAGATCGTGAGAGGGGTGTCTGGCGAGGCTGTCCGAGTATTGAAACGCCCAGGTCTGTCTGGGCATGTCTTTTCCGTTTCCTCTCTGAACTCCGGGCCAGATGTCAACGTTGTGCGACAGGACCTGGCGCGCTTGTACGCGGCGGGGTATAGGTCGCTCGCCATCGTCCTCATTCATTCGTACACGTTCCCGGATCACGAGCGGCAGATTGGGACGTTGGCGCGCGAGATGGGGTTCACGCAGGTCTCGGAGTCGTCGCAGCTCCTGCCAATGATTAAAGTAGTCCCACGGGGAATTTCGTCCACCGCGGATGCGTACCTCACGCCGATCCTGCGTGAATACCTGGACGGGTTCTTCAAGGGATTCGATGCCCAGCTCAAAGACGGGCAGATCGAGAGCCCCCGCGTCGAATTCATGGGGAGCGATGGGGGTCTCCTGGACCTAGACAACTTTTCCGGCCTCAAAAGTATTCTCAGTGGGCCTGCTGGTGGTGTCGTAGGGTACGCGTTGACAAGTTGGGACGACACGCGGAAGTATCCGATCATTGGGTACGTTCTTGATCTTTGTATAGAGCGATACTCAGTGCGTGTAGGATCGATGTGGGTGGCACCTCGACAGACGTGTCTCGGTTCGATGGACGGTATGAAGTCGTGTACGAGACCACGACAGCAGGTGTAACTATCCAGTCCCCACAACTCGATATCAACACCGTTGCCGCTGGAGGAGGCTCGTGTCTCACTTTCCGCAACGGACTGTTCCTAGCAGGACCAGACAGCGCCGGAGCCGAGCCGGGTCCGGCATGTTATAAGTGAGTATTGGTGAACCGAGCGTGGGGATACTTGGTCACACTGGATTGCAGAAAGGGAGGTCCATTGGCGGTGACGGATGCCAACCTCCTTCTCGGACGTTTGATTCCGGAACACTTTCCCAAGATATTCGGAAAGTCGGAGAACGAGCCGCTGGATGCCGTTGCATCCAAAACGGCGTTCGAAGAACTGACCAAAAAGATTAACGAGACTCAGGAACGACCATTTGACTTGGACGAGATTGTGTACGGGTGCGTACCAGAAGTTCGATCATGGATTCCTAATACTGATGGAACGCAAGCTTCATCAAGGTTGCGAATGAAACAATGTGTCGCCCGATTCGCGCCTTGACGGAGGCCAGAGGATACTCCACCGGACAGCATGTGTATGTACATTTCTGGATCGATCATCGGGCAAGTCTGCTCATGTTCTGCAGACTAGCAAGTTTCGGTGGCGCAGGAGGGCAACACGCTTGCGAGATTGCAAGTCTCTTGGGCGTCAAGACGATCCTGATACATCGTTACAGTTCTATTTTGTCCGCCTACGGCCTAGCATTAGCCGACCGGTAAGTCGACGAACAGGCACACAGCATTCGCATACTGACCTAGGCGCTGTTGCTAGTGCATTTGAGCTCCAAGAACCTTCATCGACGTTTTATTCCACGTCCTCGCGTGCATCCCTTCTAGCTCGCCTGGATAAACTGACAAGCAATGTCCGCGAAGAACTCGCTCGTCAAGGTTTTGAAGGTGATCGCATGGTCGTCGAGCGGATGCTCAACATGCGTTTTGAAGGCACGGATACTGCGCTAATGGTCCTACCAAACGCAAATGACGGGGATGGGAAGGAGGACTTTGAGGCAGCATTCAAGAGAGTTTACAAGTCGGAATTTGGATTTCTGCTGGAAACCAAGACGATCATTGTCGATGACGTCAAGGCAATTCTTTCTGTTCCAACGTTTTATTCGACCTTGCTGATCGTGTCTCGTTTAGGTGCGCGGCATTGGGAAGACGTTTGACACATTGGGAGAATCGGTCTACTCGGAGGTAGAGAGGCTCGAGAGGAAGCCTATCGACCGTTCGCGAGCAGCGTCGACATATAGCGTCTATTTTGACAGGATCGGACGGGTACCTGACACGCCCGTGTTTTTGTTGGATCAGCTGAATATCGGGGACGAAGTGGCTGGCCCTGCGATGGTCATCGACAACACACAAACAATTGTGGTAGTTCCTGGTGCAAAGGCGGTACTGAGCAGCAAGCACCTCTATATGACACTTGAGTAGGCGGAGTACATAGAATGACATTTACATAAAGATGGGAAGTTTAAAATTGAGAGTACGTGAATTGTTATCGCAAGTTTATCGGATATTGGAACCGAGTTTCCGGCTCGTTTTCTGTGAAAGATCCAAAGAATGTACATTTGCGTTGTCTGCGTTACTGCGTATCGGAAATTTGGAACAGGCGTAGATTCTCTGTCCACCGTACTCACCTGAGTCTCCATGCAGTTGCGGACATGGGCGATTCTACGGAGGGCTGTGGGGAACCGGTGCTCGGATATCACGGTAGGACCCTGTCACATCATAACTCTATCCCTGACTCGGAAGCGCTGTGAACATTCTCAGTCGCCGTTTTTTTCGTCCTAACCCTGGCATCACTCTGCCGTAGTACGCGACTTTGGCGATGAGGGCAAGTTACTACAGAGTGTTAAATAATTGGGTAAGTGGGTACCCTGCTAGCTCAAAGAAGCAGTGATCCTTTTTTCTATGTAACATCCTCCATCCTAGACCCCGCACATACATCGCACACCTCCCAATGCCGTTCCTTTATCGTCGTTCAGTCGACCCTATGTCGATCTCTACATCTCCACCTAAAGACAGAGTATACCCACAGATGCAATCTGATCTCCCACAGACCATACGCAGTCGGGCTCGATCGGAAGCCAGCGTGTTCAAGCGCGTATCAACTCTCTTTGGTAGCCGTCGGCGGACCTCTTCGAAAACAATCTCGCAGACCAATGCGAGTCCTGCAGGAATAGGGATAGGGTATATCCATGCTTGTCCTCCGACTATGTTCCCTCGGGTTTCAAGCGACACTACCCCACAATCTTCCCTCGAAATTCGACGACCTAGCGGTCTGGGGAGGCGCGCAAGCCTCCTCGAGTACACGGACTCTATCACTGACGACTGACAGTTTCGGGAGGCTGTTGGAGGAGGAAGAAGACACGAAACCGACGGGCTTTGTTAGCTTGCCGAACTTATCAGGAGGAGGGGCGTTCTACTCGTCGGAAAGAACATTTCCACGTTTCAGTCCTCTGCCCGCGCGCCCTGCAGCATATTTCGTGCTTGCCGAACCCATTTTTCGCGTTGTCCTCGAGTTCCTTCCGAGGAGTCATCTCCCTGATGTTGCGCTCGTCTCCCACGGGTTCTTCTCTGCCGCCAGATACGCGTTATACCATTCATTGGATGTCCAGGAGACGGCGGAGTTGTCATTGGAGAAGCTGTTCAACGTCTTGGCGTGCAAGAGGGAATTGGCGACACTGGTTGTCTCATTTCATTGCTCCTCTTGGCCTTCCTGGGAGCTTGCGTCGCCAGATGGTCGGGTTACTTCGGTGCCTTCAGACGATGTCCGCCGAGCGTTCCAGAACATGTACCATCTCAAGTCCCTTACAGTTCCTTCATTTTCGTCCATACTCTCGTATACGCCATCGCTCGCATTCTCTTTGACACACCTGATGATCCTTGACCAGAAAATCACGCAATCCCAATTGGCAACGCTGCACGGTTGGCTTGTCACTCAGTTATCTCTCGAGTCGCTCTCTTTTCCCGATCTTGTCGAGTACACTGGTACCGACCCCTCGCTCGTTCACGAATGGGGTTACGCCGTTGATTCATCGAAGACAGATGGTCTCAGCTCTTTCACCACCCCCCTTCCCGGTCTCAAGTCGTTGCGCGCTTCTACAGAGATCGTCTCGACGCTCTGCCTTGCAATGAACAACCCGATCCAACACCTCACGCTGGATGTTCGCGAAACTCTTTTCACAGGGTTTGCGACCCAGTACTGTCATTCGCTCCTTAAATGGAGTTCGTGACATGCATATCATCTTTGGTCCTGAGGTCGATAAGAGAACCGTTGAGAAGTTTCTTGCGGTAGCGGGCACCATGCTTAGTGGGAAGGACAAAGCGGAAGCGATCAAATCCCTCGAAGTGGAAGTATTGTGGACGGACAGCGACGCAGCCGAGGTATTTTCTAATCGACCGTTTCATTTCATTGTCGTTGATCCCTGCTTAGACTCTTTACGGGATTGTCACCTCCATCATATCTCGGTTTCGGGGCTTGCAGGCACTTAAGTTAACATCGCCCTTTCGCTCCATCCAATCGTCTTTCCCTGCACCCGCCAGCATTTCACTGTTCTCTCCGCCTAGTCCTGCACCCTCCGCTGCCTTGACGGTAGCCTCGTCCAAACGCTCATCGATGAATGCTACCACTCTGTGCGGCAGCATGATTCGAAAAGAATTCGTTGCTTGCGGCATCGAACAAAGTTATGCCAGGGCGTGGACGAGGCATTGTCCCTCTTTGTCCGACATCCAGTTCGACTTTTCCTGCTCGACGACAGATGCGGACGTGGAACTCTGTGGTGTGTGGTTCAGACGTAAGATACCCTTGTCGTCGTTATCGGCGATGTGAGTACTCGGATCCAAGGACGGACTATACGGTATTTACCATCACATTCCTTTCGTTGGATGGGGCTAGCCATTTTCGTTTGCTTTCGTTTTGATTGTTATTTTTGATTTTGATCTAGTCGTGCGTATCACGGCATGAACCCTGTATAGGTACATTGTATAGTTGCGTGATATCAGCATCAGTGCTTTAGAGCCTTGCCCTTGGACGTAATCTGGTCACTGATCAGAACAACTTAGACTTGGTCCCTTCTGATCAAAGTGTACATACTAGGTCTCCTTTGGGCGTAGGCGAACCCTTGGGTGAGCAAGCGCGCCGGGTCAGCTTACAGCTATTGCTAGTCCAAATCCAGCCGCACCCTATGATATATGATAATTTGCAGACTTCAAGTTGGCCGTACTAGTAAGTAGTCGAAAAATCAAACAAGGATTCCAAGCACATTATTCGGATCATCGATCTGTTGCTTTACCAGATTGATAGATTCAATTATTATGAGAGTGTTAGCATTAGTAATAGTAGGTCCATCAGCTAGAAGCACGGGCCGCGTGTGATCTCTGGATTTCAAGTTCCTTCAAATGGACTTCGCCCTTCAAGTTGGACAACTGCGTAGTAAGTAGCAGGAACTTGAAACAACTTCACGTCTGGTGGAGGAGCCGGCAGGCCACATCCGCAACGGAAGACAGAAGCTCGGAGTCACTTGTATCAAACTCAAGTTCAGAATCAAGGATTCAATAATTCCGCCGGCACCCATGCCACCCTCTGTTTCCTCAGGTCAGGCTACCGGTGACCAAGTACATGTACCGCGTTCAGGATCCTAATTAGATCACCCAGAGTTCGTTCAAGCTCCTTTTTAAGTTTGGTGAGTGCGCGCTAGTACTGATAGTACTAGTTACTGCCAAGAGTCCCGGGACAATGATAACACCGTTTATAACAACTACTAGGGAATAGGCGGACGAAGGTAACGAGGTGCGTTGAATGTGAACCAACAATTTTTGGACCCTATGACTGCAAATAAGTATCGAGCTAATAGTGCCTCGTAAGTTATCGAACAGAAACCGACTCTAAAGACTTTAGTACTTACTGTGAGAGCCGTTATTTCTTCTTGTATATACGTTATTCGCCGTCTACGTTCAAACTTCACCCGGCGCCGGGCCACCATGTGCATGGCATTCATGTCATGACTCTCTGTACGCACCAAGACTGGACTTTCGACGCGTCCTCAAAAGGAATGTTAGATCTAGGCGAACGGACTCCATAAGGTGACACACTCCAGACCTTATGGTGCGGTCGATAGTATCCTTTACCCCGTGAAACCGCCGGCGACTTGCCTTGTGGACTTGAAACTGATTGTATGATACCGGATCCATATCTGGGGCTGCGGCGCTGCGGCAGTGGCAGACGAACCATAACAACGCATATGGCAATAACTACAAGGTGAATTTGTATCCATGCTAGGGTAAATAGACATGTTGATATGAAGCATTCATTATGTCAACTCAATAAACCACTTTGGTAAATTTGTCCAACCCAATATACATTCCGTGATTCAAGTTTTGTAGCGCACAGTGGACTACAGTTGCTGCGTGGCGAGCCGATAATCGAAACTGCGAGCTTAGCGAGGGGAAGGTAATGAATTTGTTGGACGCGCTGAGAGGGAAACTTCGTGACGATCCTATGAGAATATTCGACAGTGATGAGGGGATTTATATAAACGAGTGGGTCTTTGTAGTGTGATAATGGAACAAGAAAAGAAAAGAATCTATGGTTCCAGCAAAGAAAGGAAATGTTGACATCCATGTTACATTGTATCTTGGAACAAGGCAACGACACGGTCTACGCATCGTGGGTCGAAGTGACGATCATAGCGAGCGGTTGGAGCGAACGGCGGTGTGCACTGTTTAGAAGGGAATCAATTCTAAACCCTAAATGTCACCAGTCCCGAGTCTGTGGCCATCGCCTTCCGATTTTCCTGAGTCTGGACATTCCGAATGCATATCAGCCGTCAGAAACATTCGTACCCTGTTTTTTGTTCACATACTCGAAGTTTCATCGTGCGTGTTCGCGGGGCACCGCAGATGCGCAACTGATAAAGTGCAACAAGACTGACGTAGTATGATTTCAGCCTGCGTTTCTTGTCGACTGATGCTGCATGCCCATATGGTGGCGCAAACGACACCAAGGGTTGAAAGCATCATATTGACGAGTACAAGTTGTTCCAGGACGGTCATGTCGACGCCATGATAGACAGATACGAATTGTGCGATGGAGAATATGGTTGGTATGACGAAGTTCGTGAATGAGATGTGGAAGAGAGTACGCAGTCGTTGGGTCAGAGTTACTGGACGTCGAAAGGGTTAAAACCACGTTTGATCGTGAATTGGATGTAATAAATGGAACAGAATTACCACAGCGAGCTTTAGGCATGATCTGTCCCTTTCCTTGACCACGTATTCTCCACAAGAATCCAAGAGATACGTATCTATGGGCCAAACGATAAACATTGTGGAATAAATAAACATCATGCATCATCAACACTCACGTATTGTCCATCATCTGAGTACCCCACTCTATTTTTATGTAGGGTTTTGAAACAAACACAGTGTTTGTCGGCGTCGCGTTCGGCTGATGTAGAGTATCAACCATGATCTTGGTGAATAAGATAAGGTTGATAGCACGAGTAAGCTTGAGGAGGATGGGGATTGCAATAAGGAGGGCAAAGCGTTTGGGGCCTATCTGTTTAAGTGGGTAGACGGAGGCGAGGCGGATGAGCAATGTAAGGTCGACAAGAATAGATTGCCAAACGGAAATGAATTGAGCTGCAGTGTTAAGCTAGTTAAGATGTCATGAGATAAGCATGGCGACTTTCTAGCGGTAGATAGCGTACATGCCACGGATTCAGAGGGTGTAATATAGTATGAATCTGTGTGCAACTATCAACCACTCAATACAATTAGTAGATTTTGGCGAGTCAGGCTCACCGTGGACGCATCAACCAAAACACAAACAATGAAAGCCAACAAGATAGCTCCTACGTTGAGAAGGAATACAGGCTTTCGGCGGTTGTCTGGAGTGGAGAAATAGAACAATGAAATGACGAGAGGGAAGAGGAGCGACAGGAATGTGTGCGACATCATTAGGGAGTTCAGGGAGGGATGAACCATGGCACTGTTGCTCTGAGTGAGCCCTGACGAAGATCCATCGGAAGACCCCATGGTTGGAAAAGTAACCTAGAGCGGATACAAAGCATAAGGAACACGTTATATAAGTAACTTGTTCTGTGAGGAGGGTCGAGGTGGAATCGCAGGAGAACTTAGCCCGAGTTGGATATCCGGTAACCAAGTCTGGCTTAGGTGTCAAACACGTGCATGAACTACTCGATCTAGATCAATTGATGTGGGACTGTTTACCTTGGAGGACACGGTAGTCTTGAACCTGATCTCTGTGTAATGCCCGTCCAAAAGTGCCGGGGAAATGCTTCCTGGGAATGCTTGAGACTAGTACTGGGATTATGTTTAGGTCACGGTGAATGCTCCGAGGTTACTAGGGAACATGGACGACCGCGAGAAGCCCGACCTACTAGTACTAGTATATGTAGGCTGTAACAACGACAACTTGAAGTATCCCCGGTGATCTTGGCTTTCTGCATTGTCGAGTCTGTTCCGTGATCCCTACTGCACATGACTGCCATACTTTCTTTTCGATCCTAGGGGAGATGATTAGGTGTAATCGGAACCTTTAGTGACAGCGATTACTAGTAACCATACCTTAGTCGAACTTTGGGAGAAGTCGTTGTAGCACCGGATCGTTCGACATTGTAGCCAGTGTCCCTGGATACCCCGTTCCTATACATGTTTGAATTTCAAGATCCCCGTTCGATTCAAAAGTTGTGTGCGCGCATAAACGCAGCCGTAATAATACCGTACTGCACGGCAGCTGCCAGTACAAGTTGCAATTCGGGTGACTCAATTTAGGCGGTTCGCTGAGGAGTTAGATCTGGTGAAAGGGAAGTCATGATGGACAATATCCAAGTCGGCGGCTTGCGGCGCTAGAAACTTGGGTCGTCTACGTGTTTCGGGTTCACCAATTCCATTAGTCCATCAAGCACTGGCTAGGCAATTTTTCCGAATCAACTGTACCTTCGTACTGCCTGCGCCGCATCTCCCGGCCAGTTACGGCCTATCGGTGACTACAGGGCGTAAGCACCAGTAATATAGGTTGGGATTCCCATGCCTACTATTGGACACTTGGTTTACTTGAATGACAAGCGATATCATACAGGCTCAGGCTGTCATTGTCAATGCTTACAGCCTTGGATTCAAAACCTTGCAACGCTTCCCTGGAACCATATACATATTCGGACCCTCAAGTGACGATTCGGGTACAGCGACTCACTTAGGCGGTTCGCATATATGATCGCAGACTGGATACGTTTCACCTAATTCACATGTAACGTAGTTTGGGGGAACGTTCATCGATGGCGCTATTCAGACGATTGCGGTGTCGGTGAGCAAAGAGACCATGGAGTTCAAGTTCGAGAAATGCCTGGACTGCTTGTGATACCCCTTTCGACCAGGTGAGACCGATCTTCAATCGAGCTAGTAACTTGGCCTGAAAGACTTGGCGCACCATGACGACGCTCGGTGCATATAATGTCTGGGAATCGCGTTTTAGGTTATGTCGAGGGTGAGTATTGAGCGCTCAGCGCTCATCGGTCCTTGACGGAGGACGAAGAAAAAATAGTTATCTGTTTGATGTAAGTTCGATATTATACCAACACGAACGACTGAGCTTAACTCTTGAACATAGATCGTCAGATATGGCACTGACTTATAGAAAACAACAACAAAAACACAACTTGATATGAGTTCGATGATCTATATAATTTATAGGGAACACGACGTCCGAGTCTAAAGCGGACGTGCATGAACTAACGGGACGAAGTACGTCAGACTCACAGTTTACTTTCCAACTTGATTTTCTCGTTGCAAACGTTCACGCTGTACCTCGAATTAACGACTGTGCTGTCCCATGACGCCAGCACGACCAACTCCAGTTTGACCCTCTTGTCGAGTAATGCTGGATGCCCATATGGTGGCGAGAACGACACCAAAGGTAGAAAGCATCATGTTAATGAATACAAGTTGGTTCAAGACCGTCATGCCAGCGCCATGATACAAAGAGACGAATTGAGCGATGGAGAACACGGTCGGAATAACGAAGTTTGTGAGTGCGATACGGAAGATAGTGCGCATGCGCTGAGCGATCGTCGCTAGACGCAGAGAATAAATGAAAACACGCATTTAGATGAGTGATTTGGATATCGACGATTGGAAAAGAAAGATACCATTGCAAATTTTAGGACACGGTCCATTTGCTTCTCTGACCACCTATTTTCCAAAGGGACGCGAGGGATACGTATCTATGCAGCGAATGATTGAAACAGTTCAGATATGATAAAATCTGTTAATACCCACGTATTGTCCATCATCTGTGTGCCCCACTCGATTTTTATGTAGGGTTTCGAAATGAACACGACGTCCGCCATTGCTGCGTTTGGTCCATACAAGGTATCAACCATGACTTTGGTGAACAGGAGGAGGTTGACAGTGCGAGCAAGCTTGAGGAGAACCGGAATTGAAGTGAGGAGGGCGAAGCGTATCGGACCGACTTGCTGGGGTGGATAAACCGAGATGAGTCGAACGAGTAATGTGAGGTCTACGAGTATAGATTGCCATACAGCAATGAATTGGATGACCAGGTGAAGCTAGTAGAATATCATGAGGTGAGCGCTTAAGTGATCAAGATAGCAGCAGTAAATAACGTACATGCCAGGGTCTCAGAGGGTGCAATATAGTATGAATCTGTGGCGACCATCAGCCACTCGATGTGATCAATATGTATATCACGCTTACAGCAGATGCGTCAACCAAAATACAAATTACGAAGGCAAAAACGATAGCCCCTAAATTGAGGAGAAAGACAGGTCTTCGGCGATTCTCTGGGGTAGAGAGATAAAAGAGCCAGGTGGTAAGGGGGATAAGGAGCGACAAGAACGTGTGCGAGACCATCAGGGAGTTCACGGAGGGGAGGATCATGGCATTCGTGGGAAGAACGAGCCCCGCTGAAGACGTGACATTGTCAGACATCTTTTGGCTGTCGGGTCGACTACTGAGTGGAGAAAGGTCATCAGAATGCTATTCATTCTTATAAATATGGTACTCAAATGAGAGGTTGGAACAAGATGGAATCGGGTAGAGTTCCGTCAGATATCTAGATCCAGGGCCTCACGTACACGGACATCGGCGTTCATCAGAGAAGGGCTGGAGACAGCAACCTACGAAACCACGCTTAAATTATCTGTCAGAATTTGCGATAGCAGGTATCGTAGCTCCATGGGGATGCAGAATAATTCCTAGCCGCCACCGACGGGTTTCAGGCTGACGCAGGTTTCACTGGCAGGAACTACGGGATTCTTGGAGTTATTAATTATCCACACGTTGAAATTCTCCCAATGTGCTATGATGCGCATGCATTTATGTTTGTCCAGCCAGACCAAGTCAAGACCCAAGGGCGGCGTTAGCTGAGAGTATGCAGAACACTTGTCACTGACCCAGATCCGGCACGGCTACACGTCCACTCGAATTAGAGGGTGCAGTTCTGAGTTTTGGACACTTGAGCTACGGTTCCGAATTGAAACACGTTCGAAACTGACACATCCTTGCCAATCGTTTGGTCCTTCTTGGTTTCTATGCTAAATGGCACCGTCCTGTCGCGCAGACATACTCGGAATCCATATCTTCCAGCCATCACTTGCAGAGCCTAAAAATGTGACAACTTGAAGGTATGCGCCAACTTGTACAATGCCAAGGCGCTCCATCCCGCTGTAAAATTTGAACATCGGTTTATTCAGGGGGATGTCCAACAACTCTTGTGGGCAAACCAATTGCAATTGTTTGTGGGGTGACGACCCATAATCACTAGGCCACTCAAATCGTCCCTACATGCAGCATTCAAGTTTGCGCCAAGTGCAATTGATGTCTGGCACATTCGATCTGATCACAAAGGTGTCAGTTTTGTCAACATCCGAGTTCTGCACTCAAAAGTGACGCAGGAGCAAAACCTCGCCTTGCCTTTTCAATAGATAGCAAAGCCACTGCTTCCGCAGTGATCACTGGGAGGTACCTGTTCACTTGTCTTGATTCTCGAAAGCCCGAAAAAGTTTGACCATCGTCTGTAGCGTGAGGCTACAGTAAGTATGTCGAGTCATCAAGGACTGTCAGAAACAAACGAGCAGCTCTTATGGTGGCCTCCTTGAAGAACTTGAATTGGAAGTTCGGAATTGGGGTTAGATTTGATTACATAATCATTGTGTAGTGTGTTGTCGGACTCGGATTTGCTGAGAAACCACAAGCTTGGACACTTTGTGTGGCACGACATCCATGTCGTCTATGGCGACTATGGAGCCCGGTTTACCACGCAGCTACAATAGAGGATCGCGTCCGAATGGACACATCGAAGGCGGCACAGGAAGACGCGCCCACCATGGGAACAAACGATGGGTCGCCGACGGGGTCTCCGGTCGCAGTGGAGCAAGTACATCCCAGGCCGGGAGCGACAGCGAGCGATGGGAAAGAGGCGGTCACAGAGGCGGTGCTCGTGGAAGAGGTCGTGGTGCTCGTGGCAGGTTTGGCAATGCGACTGCTACTTTTCGTCGAAATGGCGCTCTCGATGGAGGCACCACGGGGAGCGAGGGAGAGCACAGCGAAATGGAGGATGAACATGAAGTGGAGAACGCAGATACAAATGAGCCAGAAACACCGGAGGAACGTGAAAATTTTTGGCAAGAGGTGCGTCGTATATACAGTTTTCGTTTGCTACGCTCTCCATGCTCTCGTTTAGTTGGTCAAGGCCCGTGAGGCCGAGCGCAAGAAGGCGATCGCGGAAGGCAAGATGGACGATCCATCAGTAGCGAAACGTCTCGAGGACGCGATTACCATGGTTGGTACATGCATGGATATGTGTCCTCGCTTCGAACGTTATCGACGTGAGCGCGAGAATAGCCTGTTCGAATGGGAAACGGTGGGTATACATGGCTTGTGAAAGCGACACCAACGTTTTGTACTCACACTTTACGTAGATTCCTGGTACCAAGAGAGTGGACCACAAACGAGCTGTCAAGGCTTATGAACGTGCTGCTGGGGATAAGACGTTGCCGTCCGATCTTCGACCTCCGGATGTCCTCAAGGTAAGCCATGCTTCTAAAACCTATTGACATACATGCATAAATGGTATGCCAGCGCACTCTTGACTATCTCTTTCACGAACTTTTACCGCAAAGTGGATTCTTGGAAACATTCAACTTCATCCGGGACCGCTCAAGAGCCGTACGAACTGACTTCACCATGCAACATGAAATGGGTGCCGTTGCAATCGAATGTCACGACCGATGCGCTCGGTTCCATATCTTGGCCCTTCACGCTGAACGGGACAGACCTGGGTTCTCTGTTGCTTTGGAGGAGCAACAGCTCATGAATAGTAAGCACTTTCGGTATCGATCTGTATGGTGTATAGTAATTCTTGTGCAGCTTTGCAGAGCTTGAAGGAGTTCTATCACGATCAACGCGATCATTATCAGTCCCCGACTGAGCTAGAGATGCGTGTTTATCACCGACTTATCCACATCCGCGACCAGAAAGAGCGCTATGACGATATACCAGGCAGCTTGCTCAATCATCCTGTTTTTGAGTTGACTACAAAGTTTCGCGCTCGAGTTCAGGCCAAGAGTGCTCCTATCACCAAGACCTCTGCCCTTGTCGTTGATCCGGAGGCAATGCAAATATTCGGTGAACTCGCTAATGTCCTACGCCGTGAAGGCAACGTCGTTATGACCTATCTCGTCGCATGCATTCTTGAACGGCACTTTGGCAAGGACACCATCGAAGATATTGAATTGATACGAAGTGGTCTCTCCATCCCCGACATTGTTGACGGATATTCTGGAATGGGCCCCCAGGAACAAGACACGGATATTGACATATCTGTACTGGATGAAACTGAAGATCAACCAGAACAACCTGTTCATACCGCTCACCAATCCTCCAGACCTCTACAACCGAGTGGAACTCAGTGGCTAACTGATACCTTCGGTCCTAAACCGACACCGTCCGCTTTTTTCAAGTCCGAAACGGCGGGCCAACCATTCCAGCCTTCTGTAGCGCCCATTCAGTCGGCTTTCTCCAATCTTAAGACAGCTCCAAACGTTTTTGGAACGACTGCCTTCAGCGCTCAGAGTGCATTCGCGAACGTGCCCTCCACACCTCCCTCGGTATCCGCCTTTGGAACAATCAAAGATGGCTTTGCTCCTGCACCAAGTTCGTTTCTGCAAAATGTAACAGGTATGTTCATAAAGGTCATATCAACTGTCGAATGATTCTAAACACATACGTTAGAAGCTGCCGTTAGCTTTTCGACCCCTCCGTCCGTTTCATTCTTTTCAGCCTTCAATCCACAGCCAGATGGGGTTCCAACGACATCCACACTACGGGCGGAGCAGTCATCACAAATAGCCGAACAATCTCCCCAACAACGCTCTCCTGAGGCCAGTGAAGTGACTCCTGGTGGAACTAAGAAATCGATCTTTGGTGGGGAATCTCCCCTTTCGAAACCTCTGAACCCTCTGGCGCCAATTTTTACCCCGAAACCAAATCTTGACTCGCCTTCTGATAGAAGCGGGCCTAGTGCACCCATCGCGTCCGTATTCAACACAATGTCTTCCACTTTCAAAGAATCACCGACTTCCATACCCCCACGACCAGAGCAAACTGTTGCCGACATAAGTGCGTCAGAAATACCATCTATGTCCTCTTCCCTACCCATCAACTCGACCTCGATGGAAGATGCGATGGATCAGACACCACCTACGTACCCTCCACCTCTCTATCGGTCCCGGCCTATCTCACTGCCTCCGACACCTACTGCATCCATATATATCCCCCCCTCCTTCCCTTCCGCGCGAATTGCTTCTGTTCGGTCCTTGCAAAATTTACAAACCACAACCCTTTCCTCTGCGCCAACTGAAATCTTAAGCCCTCTCATTATTCATTCACCCGCCTCGAAGTCTACTTCCTTTACCTTCGATCTCGGGCCCGCTTCGCAGGGGATCCACCGAGTCTCGTCTGAAAATCGAAATCACAGCCACAGACGTCGAGGCGGAGTCAGAGTCGTCCTCCGTTGAAAAATTGAATACGACACTCGTCACTGCGCCGCCCCCTACAGAGAAACCCAGCCTCGACATCATGAAAGCGACGTCGCTTCACTTTGCACGAGGAGGTTGGCTGGTAAGGTCAGCCTTCTCCAAGTGGCGGCAGCGCCTGGGCAATCATGCGAAATGGCTGGAGGCGTGCCAACGGAGTACGAATTACAAGGAAAAGGCACAGGCCGAGCGTCTTTCACGCAGCATTGGCGGACATCCTGCAACTAACGGGCATGCACATCGAGAGACGTCATCCGAGAGACGTACACCGTTAAAAAAGCGCCTTCGTGAACGCTTGTCTGGAGAATACCGACCTCCGGCCAATGATGATGAGCTTGTGAGACGATTTGAAAAGGTAAAGCGCTAGATTGAGTTGCAAGTCCGCATCCACTTACATAACATCCTTAATAGAACCACGAGGACCATACGCGTCGATGGGCGCGTGGATCGTTCTTGGGTATTCTAAGGGAATTTTTGGAGTCCATGAGGAGTCCGTTTCTTGACAATTGGAGTGTGTGGCTATCTCTCAATCAAGAGAGCGATGGGACGGCTATTTGGCTGGAACAAAAGTTCGACGTACCAGCCTCAGGACACTGGAAGAACGAGAACGTGTTTCAAATACCGATCTCAAAAGACCACGTAGACTCGGCCGCTTGGCATCCTGGCATCGTCGTATTCGAACGTACTCCCCTGACGGATGTCGCGGATCTCTTGGGAAGGTGGGGCTGGCTTAGTTCTAATTCACTCGTATTCTGCTCCTGATTGTATATGAAGGAAATATCGCGTTTTAGAAGATTGTACTCGGCTGCGTGAAATCATAGAAGCATTTCCGCTGAACCGACACTACGTTCCCTCGTTGCTGTGCATTGGGTGGTCCGAACGGGATCCTGACGCGTCCAAGGATTTCGATGATATGGTCAGTTGCTAGTGATCCTCGTTATTTGTAAGCCCTTGTTTATTTGGTGTATAGGTCGAGTCGATGGTAGCGGGCGGCATGCTGACGTCGACGCACGAAGTCTTGATCTCTACGGCTGCTTTAGATGTGGAGCCGAAGCTAAGAGAGTCGCTGCACTCCATTCCGTTTGATCTTGAGGGTCGACTCGTGAAACGTGTCTCCTTGAATGGTGGGTGAAACCCCTCAACTCCATGGTAGGCTATTCAAACGTACCCAAACTATAGATCTTTTCAGCGATTGGGAACATCAATGGGAGGAGATGGCGACGAGGTGGCTTGGCAATTGTGTTGTCTATGGGGACTGTATGGCTCTTCCTCGTACGAGATAGAGCATCGTTTACTAATCACGTCTTGGGCAGTCAACTGGGATCTTTATGGAAAACTACTAGAAGGCTGCACGCGGCTTTTTGCCCAGATTGTTGATTGTATGACTAGCCTTTTACGGGAAGATGGTGTCCCGAGCGACATTCCCCACTTACAGTTAGTTAAAACCATGGACTCTAAGTACGTTGCCGTCCATTTTGCTTTTGTGCCCACGCTGAGCATGTCATAGCACGACATTTGATGCAGTCCTTGACTGGTTGTGGGCACTCCCAGAGACTGGTTTCACGGCCTTGTTGACGGATGATATCAAAGCGCATCGGGACCTTGGTCGAGGTAAGTGCTATGTGACTATGTTAAAACCCGATGCTCATTATTCCCAGATTTTCCTACGATGACCTTCTTATCTCAGTTGTATGCACTAACGCGTCCTATTGCGGCGCACGCCGCCGATGTGGATCCAGAAGTTATGCACTTCCTCTCTCGGTCTCGGTTGGATGAGGAGTCGAAAAAGGTTCGAGCGTTGGTGACGACATTTGAGGAGGAAATGAGGGGGTTTCATTTCGCCAAGCTCAAACCTTCGAAACGACTTGCGTCCTTTGCAGACTCGAGCTCGAGCAGGTGCGTTAAACTGTATGTTATTGCTTCCATTCGTCAATTCACGTATTGCTATTCTTCCTAGGTTATCCACGCCGAGGTCAAAGAAGCAACGGCTGTCTGTATCGGATGATTCTCCTACTGACGAGGAGACGACCTCTGGTAGCCCAACGTCGCCTCCTCTCAGCGTTGCAACCTCTGTCCCACCTGAACCAGCTCATCAGATTATTCAAGTCATCACGCCCGCCATGTTACGTTCCCTGACCAAGGACATTCGCGCCAAGTATGGCACTGCTCCAACCAACACCCTTTCTGCTTCTGTTTCTCGATGACAATTTCTTTCGATTACCGTATTGGCATTGTTTTCGCATTGCATGTACTCGACCATCTTGCTTGAGTTGGCTTTCGTTTTATGTATTAGGGTGTTACCGCTTATGGTAATGAATTATCTTATCAAGCTCAATGCTGCCCAGCTGGTTTTCCTTTGACCACCAGCGCAAGATTTGCTCAGCGTTCGCATCCTCACGCTTACCACAGCACGTCATA
Organism: Chiua virens; assembly: GCA_019787685.1. Lineage (NCBI taxonomy): Eukaryota > Fungi > Basidiomycota > Agaricomycetes > Boletales > Boletaceae > Chiua > Chiua virens. The sequence goes on along the minus strand of JAHNUO010000009.1, from coordinate 1,863,085 downwards.
TATTGCTTCTACCATGAGTGCCTCCACCAGTTCAGGTACTGGGACTTCCAGTTCCCAACCAATCAAACCCAGTGTCATCATCACGATCGGGATGGCAGGTGCAGGCAAGTCGACCTTTGTGCAGCGCCTCAATTCCTACCTGCACACTGTCAACCCTTCGCGGCCGCCGTACATCCTCAATCTCGATCCCGCAGTAGCCCATGTCCCGTTTGAACCCAACATTGACATTCGCGATACGGTGAATTACAAAGAGGTCATGAAGCAGTGTGTCCCGCTGTATCCTTTCAAGGCGTTCATATGATGAAATGACGTTTGTTGGTAAGGTACAATTTGGGTCCCAATGGTGGGATCTTGACAGCACTAAATCTGTTTACGACCAAGTTTGATCAAGTGTTGGAGTTGGTCGAAAAGCGGGCTGAGACGGTCGAGTGCGTGCTGTGTTCTTTTTTCCTGTGACCGTTTTTATGGATGGTTTTGACATGTGATGGATTGATAGCCATATTATACTTGATACGCCAGGTCAGATTGAGATCTTTACCTGGTCCGCATCAGGGGCAATCATTACCGACGCCGTCGCGTCCTCATTTCCGACCGTGGTGGCGTACATTATCGACACCCCGCGGACGACAGCACCGGCGACATTCATGTCAAATATGTTGTATGCCTGCAGGTCGGTGATCTGTGTCATCGGATTCTCGACGCGCGTTCATCGTACGGCTTATCATGATCTCTCTGAACAGTATCCTGTACAAGACAAAGCTCCCGTTTATCCTCGTGTTTAACAAGACGGACGTGACGCCGCACGACTTCGCGATCGAGTGGATGCAGGATTTCGAAGCGTTTCAGGCGGCGCTGGCATCGCATTCGGGATCACGGGATGCCGATGGCGAGCCGACATACATGAATAGTTTGATGAATAGCATGAGTTTGGTTCTGGATGAATTTTACAAGCACCTCAAGGCGAGTATTGAGCTGAGTGATTGATCACACGAGAATGCTGATTGGTGATGTCGTTAGGCTGTGGGTGTTTCCAGCATGACGGGTGACGGAATGAAGGGATTCTTTGATGCCGTAGAAGAGTCCAGAGATACGTACGAGAAGTGCGTTATTATATTCATTTTTTTGGAGACATTCGCCTCGATCTATTTGTGGAAACTGAGTGGTTGATGGATCGTGAATTTAGGGAATATCTTCCCGAACTCGCCCGCGCCCGCGCCGCCCGGGAGAAATCGCTGCAAGATGTCAAAGAGGCATCGTTGAGCCGATTCATGCGCGATCTTGCCGTGGATCGCTCCAGGAATCCGGAGGCTGCGCTCAATGACCGATGGGAATCAGAGGAAGAAAACGATGATGAAGAGGACGTGGACGTGGACATTATCGATCGAAGTGAGTAAGGTTCACATAACCTGACGGTATCATGACTGATTCGCCGATGCTTAGGCGAAGAACCTTGGCCGGGAGAGTACATTGATGTCACGCGAATGCGGCGCCAGGGCGAGCAAATAAACTGGCCGAGGCCGGGGTGAGGTGCCCTCCGGTTAGACGTGTTAGACGTGTGGGAGGGTTAAAAAAAGGTGTACGTAGTAGTAACTTAGGGTGCGTTCGGCACGCTCAAGGATCATGGGAATAGGCCTTGACGACGAAGAGCCGGACCGAGTAGGAATTTGTTTGGATGTTCCATATTTGAGTGTAACCCGGGGAAAAGGAGAAGCTGTGGCGATGTGATGAGACGTGATCCACCTAGTTCGGCTTACTTGACCCGCCAGGTCCCTCTTAGTATTTAACGACCACCGTCTACTCTTTTTTTCCCTACCCGCATCATCACCCGCTGTCTTGGTTCTCCTGTCTGATCATATGGATCGGTATGCAACTCATACCGCGTATTACACCGTGCTGATCTATCACCCCCTCAGCTACGCCAAGATCGAGAAAGTCGGTGCGTAGCACACTCAGCTCACGCCCAATCATGAATGACCGTTCTGGTGTGTGTGGCTCGGGTCACCCCACAGGCGAAGGTATGTAGCCCTTTCACCGTTCTCTGCTGTCGAGTATGCGCGCCTCTCATGCCACACCTGTGCAGGAACGTATGGCGTTGTCTACAAGGCGAGGGACGTGACCACCAACCAGATCGTCGCACTCAAGAAAATACGGCTCGAAGCAGAAGACGAGGGCGTCCCGAGTACCGCCATTCGCGAGATTAGTCTATTGAAAGAGCTCAAGGACGACAATATCGTCAGGTGGGCTACTTTGCATGCTTTTTTCACTCGCATGTGCACGTGTACTCAATGTGGGCGGCGTGTAGATTGCTAGACATTGTACATGCAGACCAGAAGCTCTATCTCGTGTTCGAGTTCCTGGATGTCGACCTCAAACGCTATATGGAACATGCCAATACGAGCGGTACGCCCATTTCGATCGATATATCCAAGGTGCGTTGTGTCTTGTTGACTTGCATCGCAAACGTGGTGGATCGATGCGTCCAGAAGCGACGCGCTCGTCCCTTCATTATTTCCTTGGATGGATTAGTTGGGGTCTTTTCATCATCACAATCCGGTGGCGGACCCTTGCCTGCCACATTGCCGCGTTGATATCGCGGGCCAGCGCCCTGCATCGATATCACCCTGCATCGTGACAACACGGAAAGAGGTTACGCGCCGGGTCACGTGATGTATCATAAAACCGCATTCCTTGGTCGCTGCGGTACTGGATGCTCACAGATCATGTTAGAAATTCACCCATCAACTCAGTTCCGGGCTATTGTACTGCCATTCACACAGGATCCTTCACCGGGACCTCAAACCCCAAAATTTGCTAATCGACAAACGTAATAATCTCAAACTTGCAGACTTTGGTTTGGCGAGGGCGTTTGGTATACCCATGAGGACTTATACCCACGAGGCAAGCATGCATGTTGCGCCATCCTCATGCTCCCCTCATTGGCGGTCTATAATGTCAGGTTGTCACACTTTGGTACCGCGCCCCTGAAGTCTTGCTCGGGTCTAGACACTATTCCACAGCGATCGACATGTGGTCTGTGGGATGTATATTTGCGGAAATGGTCATGAGAGGGAACCCACTCTTCCCCGGGGACTCTGAGATCGACCAAATTTTCAAGATATTCAGGTGCGTTTTCGATGACGTTCGTTGACTCTTTATTTTGCTGAGATGGGCATACAAGAATAATGGGAACGCCCAACGAGCAAATCTGGCCTGGCATCAGTCAACTACCCGATTACAAGGAGACGTTCCCTCAGTGGACTAGACAAGAATTACGCAACATTGTGCCCAACCTCGATGAGATGGGCATCGACTTGCTGTCGGTCGGTCGTTATCTCTCGCCCCTTAGAGGCATCGATGCTGACGCATTCTCCTAGCGAACGCTGACTTACGACACCGCGAAACGGATCTCAGGTGAGTCATTTTATGGGAAGGGTTGGGGCCTACGTTCTGAGAGCCGTCAGCGAAACGTGCCCTCGTTCACCCCTGGTTTGCCGACTACAGTTCGTGAGGCTTATTCGGGCACTCTGTTTTTCGTGGTACTAGTCTGTTTGGTGTTAGCATACCCACATTATGTCTCTAGTATGTACGCATTTCTCATGTCGAAACACGAGTCACAGAGGGAGGTATCGCCGTATCGGGGAGCTGAGCCGGATAATTTCCATGAATGGTCGAGTGACCGGAGACGTGCGCCAGGTGATAAAGCATTGCCATTCAGTCACAACTCAGTCACTCGCCGTTTCTCATTCTTTCCCCTCACCCTCAAGTATCCTCTCAATTTCCCGTTCACAAATATACGAAACTCTTACTCATGGACGACGACGTCCAGTACCTCGGGACAAAGCTCGCAGCACCAGAGCCCCTGGACGACCCCTGTGAAGCATACCCTTCCGTCGCGGGCATGTCGTCTTTCCCTATCCGCCCCAGGAATCTGCTCATACCTCTCATCCGCAGGAATATCCCTGCATGTTGAGAAATGTGGCGAGAAACCCGCTCATGAACTCACTTTCTACCGCGCCCGCTCAGCCTATGTGAACATCGGTCGGAAATCGGGATCCGATGATAGGTCGATGCGACGAGAAAACGATGATCATAATGCCATATTTACATGCCAGGTCGTTAGTGCGAAGCATGCCAAGCTCGTCTTCTCTGACAGCGGTCAGGTATCGTATTTTATCTTCTGTGTATGTGAGCGCCTAAGTCTCATGCGCCATCATGTCAACAGGTGTATATCGTTGACCTTCACTCACGACATGGAACCCACCTCCTGAGGCGTGGCGGAACCACGCCTCGAATGCTCCAAGCCGAGGTCGAAACAGCCGCTTGCCGACTGGTGATGTGCTTACGTTCGGCAAGGTAGTCGGCGCTGGTTCATATCATGTCTCTCCTGTCACGGTCCGCGTGGAGCTGTTATCTTGTTGCTCGCCTTCTGAACCTGCTACGGACCTCGCGTCCACTCCACCACTTAATCTTCTTGGCTCTCTCAGTCCAGTTCTCTTTCGGCCCCGCAAGCTCAGCTCGGGTCGCTACGGGCTCATCTCTGCGTGCTGCGTGGAGTCTGGATCCGATTCCCCGCATTCTTCTTCCTCCATCTCTGTATCTTCTGATGCGGCATCCTCGCAGTCAGATCAAGACTCAGACGTAGAAGAGCAACACTTGTGTGTCCCTGCCGTCCTTAGGGATGGCCAGGGGAGGGCAGCGGTCAAGATTCCGGCGTTCCGCAGTTTCATCCGAGACATTTACCAAAATACTGCCTCCCATTCGCCTTGCATCTCGGATGTACCGGATGAGCATTTTGAGGACGCTCCTGGAACAACCCCCTCTGCCGATCCTGTCCGGCAACCATCTCCCGTTGTCGTCATCATCGAACCTTCCTCCAAGTCCCGCTCTCATTCTCCGATGGAGATGGCTACACCGTCTCCATCCCCACCCTCTGAAGTACAGCAGCCGGCGGAACCTGCTGTCATCGGCGCATGGCCTGCTTCCAGACCCGAGTCTCCCCGGCACTCCTCGCTTGAAGTGGAAACCCGGCGGCCCGAGGTACCCCCGGTGTCGGAGTTAGACCGCGCACCGGAGCTGCCATCCAATCAAACTCAAACTTGTCAAGCCAGAGTCACCCCTTTCTCCAATGATGCACTCATCGAGCTGATGCACCGTCTTCCACCGCCACCACCCTTCTTCCCCATTAGCGGGCCGTTTAGCACCTCCATCGCATCCGACTTTGGCCTACCGTCGGCCCAGCATCCCCCGCATCCACTACCGCCACCACCGCCACCACTTCTGCCACATCGCGTAGTACCTCCTTTCCAGCCTTTACACAAACTTGTGTCAGAATGTGTCAACTCCGAGGTCAAAGGGTCCTTCAAGAGCGTCGAGGCAGGTTTACTGCCGTAATCTCAAATTGTTTCTGATCGTGTATTCTAGGACCGCATCACTACTTTGCAGGAGACTGCCGATGACCTTAAATCACGCCAAACCTTAACAGAAGATGAAGTATTCGATCTTCAGAGTCACTTTGAGATTCTGGAACCCGAATCAAAGCGCTTGCTCTGCCGCATCACGGGGGCTGAACGCAACATCGCGACCTTGTCTATGCTCCAGGGTCAAATGACTGTGCTCCAGAAACAGGTAGCAAGCCTCCGAGAGAGGTTGGATGTATCAGAGCCTAAGACAGTCGGGACGCCTATGGAAGATGCCTTGAACAATCTCGTGTCTGGTGTGTTACGTTCAAGTTTGTGCATTCACGTCGACGGCTGACATGTGTACTTTGTAGAGATGAAATCGTTGCGAGAAAACGCTGAGAAACGAATAGAAGCCAAAATGGAAGCGATTCAGAGTGCCCGCGCCGAGGCATTGGATGCATTGAAGGAGGTAACTATCGAAGCCAAGGTGAGATTTCTCATTGTCTTCTAGGTTGGACATCATTTGACCTTGTGTCAGTCCTCGATGTCTATGAAGCGGAAACGGGTGGACGAGGACGAGGAAGAGACCTCCGAGGCCATTGCGCCTTCGGATATTGTCATGGAACCTGCTACCTGTAGCCCACCCCTCGTGGACGAAACTTCTATGTCCGAGGTGTCGGTTCCGCATGTTCCCGTTCCTCAACTTCCTGTTCCCATGCCCTCACCAGTTGGCGAAACGTCTTCTCTTGAAATTCCTATCCTTGATTCCCCTCGACCCAAGAAACGCGCTCGGACGGCCTTGTACACGGTTGCACAGACGGCGGCAGCGATGGCGATCGGTGCTGCCGCTACGTGGTCCGCATTGGCATTTTCCTAAAGACGAAATCAGTGTCACAGCTTTTGTTCGGTTCGACAAGGACAATTCTTTTTTTTCTTTTCCCGTTGGTGGGATGTCACCCGAGTTCTTTTTTCCTCACGCGAAATGTATGTAATGTTTCATGTAGGTCCCAGCTTTCATCTTTTCCCTTTCCGTGTTTGAGATGTACATGTAAATATGTACGTATGTTGGGGTGTTGTATGATCTTTCGAACGAGAAATGTTATCGAAATGTGGATTGCGTGGACGAGAGATGGCGTGAGTATCATCTTCCGAAAAACCTTTGGCTTCAAGGGTGTTATGTAGATTTTGCATAACAAGACTCAACGAGTAAGTTCTACACTAAGTCGGATATGGTGTAACGGCTAACATGGCTGTCTTTCAGGGATACAATGGCCTGATCACAGCAGCCCCGGGTTCGACTCCCGGTATCCGAACTTTTTTCTGCCATAATATCCTTGCATTTATACAAGTTCGTTCCACATCAGAAGGGAGACTTGAAGGGGGTTGACATAAAACCCCCAAGAGTTCGTGGATTACAGGCAAGAGGTATCAATATTTCAACACCAGTGAATACAGGACATCTGTCTGTTATACTTCCAACTGCAAGGTTTTAAGGCACAAGGCAGGGATTAGGATGGGTATAATATACGTGTCTCACTAGGAGATCGTCTGGTTAACAAGGTGTCAACCCCTGTATAAATATCGCCAGCGCGTGCCTGCCAAATACATCACATAATCCCATATGCTTCCCTCTCTTGCTGCGACCACTCGAACACGGGCAGCGGATGTGCCTCGGTGTTGAAAACCCATTTATCCAGGGGTATTGGATTTTCGTCCGAGAACAAGAGATAGAGGTATTTGAGCGTCTCGGATAAAAAGTAACTGAAACGGAGCGGTGTGTTTAGAGAATGTTCTATCGCGTGCAAGCTCGGGCGTCGACTCACCTTGGCATCGAGTCCATCTGTTCTGGATATGGGGTGTGGACACCACTGAGGCTGGCGTACCCCGAGTCGGTCTTGGCGTAGCGTTCAATGGCTTGGAAGATGTCCCAGCCGCGATGGCGCCATTTGACATCCCCTGTCGTCCGCCATAGGAGGTAGAGCGATTCGATCGTCTGCCGACCCCAGCAAAGGGGAAAAGCGCCGTGAGTACGCTCGCCAGCGAGGACCGACATGGTACGTACCTCGGGTCTCAAGTAGTACGCCGAGTTTTTGATCATATAATCCCTCCCAAACGTGTTCACCACGCCTTTCGTGCGTACGCCAGGGGGTCGGCCCATCATCTCAACCGTCACGTTTTCAGCGAATGAACTCGTCCACGGTTTTATATCGGCAATGCCTGGGGGCGAGCGTTCCCGTCCAGAGAAGCTTCGCCACCATCCACGCACACCACCTTCGTGCTTCTTCCATGCACGCAGCGCATCCATCCACCGTATTGCGTCCATGTCTGGATGTACGTCCATCCGTGCAATCTCGGGGCCTAGCCCTGTTGGCTGGTCTGCATACATCAAGTAACACGTCTGCGCGATACCTTCAGCAGCCCAGAGATGCAAGTCCGCCAGGTTAAACTCGGAGAGACGCGCGTAGGCTCTGCGATCTGCAGGTAGCAGATCATCTGTGAGTGCGGTGGCGTTGATGCCGAGGGTGTCAAGATGATCGAGGGGAAGGAGGTGGACGCCAAGGGCGAGAAGACCGGGAAAGAAACAAGAGAGGTGTTCAAAGTTATGGGAAGGACCCAACCAACGTTTCACTATGGCTGCGTCGGTCACGTAGAGAAGGTTCCGTTTGGGGGTAAGAAACAGTAGGTTATTGATGACATAGGAAGTGAATCGAAGATCTGTAAATGCGATCTATTAGCATCGGTGGTCAATGGTTCGAGCGAGAGACTGACACATTTCGAGATTACGCTTGTCTGTTCGTGCAGTTAATAAGAATTGTTTAAGAGTATACTCGTGGCCGCTATCTGCGAGGGCACCGACCGAGAGTTGAACTACGAACAAATACGTTGAATGTATGCCTGGACAATGAGAAGAGACTCACGGTTAGCTGGTACGCCCAGATGGAGGTTCCATCGCGTTGGGTACATCCCTCCGGTTTTATTGAGGTTTGCGGCATGGAATAGATCAGTGATAACGGACGCCTGTAGGCGAGCTGTATCAACCCCACCCACAAGTATGACAGGAAACACTTACGTGATTAACATGTTCCTTTTTCCCCGTAATTTTGCCCAAGTATGCGTATTCCAGCTGGCAGGACGCTATTTCCGCCAATACTCCGGTACCATATGAAAGATTCAGTCCGCTGCAAGGGCGAACGGGGTGGTGTGAGAGATGATGCCCACATCAAAATATCATCGGGACTGACCTGTAGGTATCGACTGCAAAACCGGGGAACCCAGTCGTCGTATTAAACGCAGGGGCTAATTTGGTTCCAAGTTCGTCTGCTTTCTGTCGCAAGAGATCATGGCCAGATATCGCATGCGCCGCCAACAATCCACCAAGATACCGAATGACCGTTTCGAAAAAGGGAACATAGTCATTCTACAAAGTGCTGATGTTGAATAGAACCACGACGGGAAGAGAGGAGGGAGGACGGAAGGACGTACGGTTGGCAATGAGAAGTTGGCTTGAGCGATCATCGGTAGCGCACGCGCGAACTCGTCCTCCAACCCCATGAGCAACATTGTATCGAGAGAATCCACGGCCGTTACACCCCAACCATTGAAACTAGATATACGGATCAGTAACGGAAGACATGTCTTCCCCCTTGTGAGTTATGGACTCACTTGTCGATGCTCTCGTTGGACATGGGTAATAATTCGTCATGGGGGAAGGCATGTTGTTCATACCCACGATAAGCGTGTCGGAACGCCTCCTTGACCTGTGCCGCTCGTTCGGCCCAAATTTCTGGCGTCTCGGGGGGCCAGAACGGAACGTCCTCGGAAGAGAAAAGAACGCTGTTTCGACTGAGGTATGCATAGTAGAGGGTCGAGAGGACGGCGGAGATGCCGAGTGCGAGGAGGACATGACGAAGTGTGATTCGGTGTTGACGGAGGTGGAGCGAAGCAAGGAGGTTTGCAGGAGCAATGTAGTGGAGAATGTTACTCAGAGCTGCCATGGTGGGTGTAGCAAGCCAACCCTGGTGGCATTCCAGGGGGTGGAGTGAGAATTCTCGAGACAAACGAAATCATCCGTAATATTGCCGTGTCACAGGTCCAACTCCGTCCAGGATACATTAGCCACGAGCAATGCGACTGGGGAAATGGAAAGATAGAAGCAGTACTAGTTACATTGTCGCTGAATGCCTCAACGTTCTCTGATACGGTACAATAAGTATTTCTACAAGTCCAACTAGCTTACAGTCGGAACATCATACTTAGGACGTATCCAAGGCTTCTTCTTTGGAGGCGTTTGACCACATTGGACTCCAAAGTGACTGCCCCAACACGAAGGTCGCTCGCCTCGGCCTTCTTCATCTCATCAATCAGGTGCTTTGTGACATGCTCTGTTTGTTGTGCCGTGTGTCCAATCATTAGGAAGTCTTGCAGCAGTGGTTGTCTGTCCTTCAGACTTGCCCGAGTTTTCGTAATACCCGACTTCTTAAAATCATCGCTACAATCGTCACCTGGATGGCATAGACACAGTCTTGAGTGAGAATGGCACAATCAATGGTAGGAGAGCTGGACTAATCTGGATGTCAATAGCAAGGCAAGGGAGCCAATTGGGGATCCTGTTTGGCTGGCAATGACTGGAGATTGCCATAGTGGCAGGTTCCAAATTCCCATCAGTGTACCAGTGAACAGGCAATGGATTGACACTGGGAATATATTAATGTACTATCCTTTCGAAAATTCCACTAATGGCTTTGTGACTGTCTATGGAACTAAGGAGCGCACTGTACAACTTGAATTGGTCACTCTTCTCCCCACACATATAGTGAGTGCATCAATCACCTGGTCTTGAAGCCAGGTGGTTGGAATGAACATTTCCCACTCATAGTGATTAATACAAGAGCAGGGGGTGGATAAAAGAGATTGTGGATGATCCTTTGGTTGTGCTTGGTTCAGCTTTGTTCAAGGTGGTCGAAATATCCTTGGTATCCTCCAAAGTGCACAGGACAGAGCCCCATTTCTCTGCAAGGGTGTTCATGTGTTTGATGTCCCTGTCTCCAATGAGGCTAAGGTACATGTTACTTGGATGGGCTGTGCAATGACAAGGAAATGAACATACATGAAGTTTTTTCTATATCCTTCTCAGATGGAAGGTCCATATAATAACAAGAGATGTGAGCTTGCTTGGTCCACTCCTTATAGTGGGCTTCCTGAGGAGAAGTAACTTGAAATGTGCAGATGTAGGGCACATGCCTAAAGATGCCTATGGGGATAGAGACATTTGCATTGGAATCTGAAAATGCCCATATGTCTGGATTTCATAGTATCAAAGGTTCTCTATACAAGCTGTGGTGAATAGAGACACCATCCTCACTGAACAACAAGTATCTGTCAACTGACTTCTCCCAATGTGAGACATCAACAGCAATGGGCTGTTTCTTTTGCAGTTGTTCAATGATTGGATATGGGATGAAGCAGGATTTCCCTATGAGATGAGTATGAATCCCTCATTTAGAAAGGTATATCTTTACCTATTCCTGGCTGCCCAATTATACAGGTGCCTCATTCATAAACCTTCAAGTTGTCCATATTGCTATAGAAAAACAAATAGTGGGTGAGAGTGAGAAAGTGGGGTAATAGGTTCATCCCAAGGGAGGTTATACTAGAAGGGATTGATGGATAAGGGTTTGTTGATGTGTCCTAGAGCTTGCTGAGCAATCTGGAATGAAAGGTGATTGATGTAAAGGTATCTGGATGGAGTCAAGGTGATAAAAGGATAGATTGAGTCAATGAGATGTGAGAGAGTGATGAGATGAAGTAAAACAGAGGATGTGGAATGATATCCAGCCCACTCACACACAGGAGAGTAGACAGGTGATCTCCTGAATGGAGATTGATCCTATTTAATGTCAGAAAATATAGTTTTATAGTCCTGGGCATAACCCAAGACTGTTAAAGGCAATCCGACCCTAGGTAAACATGTAGGATTGATGTAGGATGAGTATGTAAGAAAAGAAAAGTCAAAACCTTGTAGGTAATGAAAGAAAAGAGGGGTATTATGGGAGGAACAACCTCAATAAGGCTAAATTGGATAGAATAAGCTAAAGTAGATAAAGTGGAACACATGCAATGGAACCAGATTGGATCATGTTTACTCAGATTGGACTTGGATTGGGTTTGGATGATCTGTAAACACTGGAAATAAAACCAGACTGGTATGAAGTTGACAGCAGATGGGATGAGAGGTGATAGGACATGTTGGAGAGTGGGAAAAATGTAGGCTATAGCTATAAGGAGTTCTCAACTCCTACCTTGCTTTCAAACATGGAAGATGCCTCAATATATTCCTGGAGAATGCAAAGCTTGTGATGCTGTGGTAGGGTAGGGCAAATCATGGTCACAGGCTCACAGCCAGGAAGTGTTCCCTGAAGTTCAGATACTGAATATTGCCATCCAAGCCTTTTTGCATTTCTTTGAAGGACTCTCTACCCCAAACTACATCCCAAAATGCTTGCAGATGTTTAAGTTCAAGGTTGAGGTCATCAGAGTCACTGACTTGAGCTGAAGTTGGATGGTTGGATCTTGATCACTTAAGTGGTAATGGCAGATGTTATTAGACTCTGGCCAATCTAGGACCTATAAACCCCATTCTAGGGTTGGAAAGAAAGTTCCTACAGTGTCAAGATGCTCATCATACAGAGCCTGTAATTACAATTTGAAAACCAAAATCTGGGTGAAGTAATGGTTGGAGATAGTTTATATATATGTTAGGATACTCCAAATAAAATTTCTAAGAAAATAGCAGTTGAAATATTTTTTTAGAAAGGTAAGAGGGGAGGAGGGTAAGCTATATCTCTCAAATAAATTTTTGATGCAATTCTACATATTGTACCATGGTTTATGGGTATTATACATATGTAGGGAATATTAGTTGTATCCCTAATGGACCTTTCTGATTTATTTATAGGATCATCCTGGAATTAAGATTCAAAATGAACATGTCAGAATGCTTAGAAAAGTATATGATAAATAATATCCCATTTATGTGATCATTTTGAGCCTCTTATCAAGAAAAATGGTGGTTGGGTTGTGGAGATAAAAATGAAACAAGGGTGTTTGAGGCATCATGAATACAAGATTGACATGAAGGATTTTTTTCTGGGACTTGTGGGTGTGACCAATGGATTCAGAGGGTTTGAAAGCCCCCTAGAAAAAAATCCTATCATGGTTGTGGAACAGTTCTTTGGTGTGGCATACTATAATTGTTAATAGAGGAAGGAGAAGATAGTGATGTTGTTCACTTGGCTGATTTTATTGGGCTTAGGAAAGATCACCATCATGTTCAGAGGGTTGAATATGGGTAGAAACAGGCATGTCCTTATTTTTAGCTAGTGTTCCTGAGGCTAGAAAAATTGATCTTTGTTGAGGGAGCAGAAGGCAAGGTACAGTAGCTCAAACAACTGTCCCAATGTTTGCATGTTTTTTTTTTCCCACTAAATGCAACAAAACACAGTAACCACCAAACCTTACCTAAGCATGTGGGTATATGAAACATAGTACTTACTCCTGGCTTTCTATTGGACTAAGGGTCAAAGAATTTGTATAAGATTTGATGAAATGGCAATCATTTCAAAATGATCACTCATTGGGACAGTCTTTTGACTTTATATAAATATAAGTATTTAGTACTTAGTATGACCTCATTTGGCTTTAATAACTGCTTCAAGCCTTCTATGCATGCTTTTAATTCATTTCTGTACTATTCTGCACAAATCTTCCTCTGCTCCTCTACTAACCTCTTCTATAATTGATGAACTCCTTTAGGGGCACTGTTACAATTTTAATATTTCATCCCTTAACAGATTACACCTTCAATCCATTCTAAAACATTATGGCATACTTTGCCTCATGTCAAGGCTATACAAAGGATCACATCTGATTGGCTACCACATTATGACACAACATGACTCACAAACAACACATGTTATCACACACTATACTTCTATCTTTAATTACCAATATCACAGACTCATAAAGCAGTGCATATCTATGCTTCTCATGTTCCTTATCTATGACTCATACCTTATCATCCAATAGCATTAAGAACTCTGACATCCATGTAGTATATAAACCCCATGAATTGAGACCAAGAAACTCTAGCAAAGTTGACTTGGAGTTTTTGCTTCTCTTGTTGGACATCATCCCTCTCACAACCACTTGACCACTACAAGGTCCATCACTTGTTCTAGGTTGTTTCAGGTACTTTATAATCTAAAAGATATCTCTTGAGATAATTTCAGGTATGTTCAAAGGAACTGAGGTCTAGAGACTATGCTTGCCAATCCAAAGATCCAATCTCTTGGTCTTCAACCTAGGTCTGAGCTCTTTTAGAGGTTTGCTTGGGATCATTATCTTATTGAAAATAATGTTACCTTCTGGAAATTTTAGATTCTTCAATGTTTTCTAGCAACTCTTACTCTAGAATTGTCACATACTGCTTAGCATCCATCCATTCCTTTACCTCACTCGAAACTCCCACTCTATTCTATCCTTTATCATGTATGGCCATCATTAACATCATGTATCCTACTAGCATGTCAGATTGGCCCCTTTTGAACTCTCATGCATTCTACTCACATGTCAGATCAGCTCTTTTAAATTCTCCTTCTGAGCTCTCAGAAATGGGTCTGTCTTATCAATGTCATTTAACACATGCATGCATTACATATATTTTCCTTCCCAAAGTCCCCCTTTTGTGCTGCTCTTCCATATGTATGTAGTATTATATCTCCTTCTATCATGTATGGCCATTATCAATGTCATGCATCCTACCAGCATATCAGATTGGTTCTTTTGAACTCTCATGCATTCTACCTGCATGTCAGATCAGCCCTTTGAAACCCTTATGCATCATACTAGCCTGAGCATGCCATATTGGTATCTCATGAAGGTGATTGAATATGTCAGATATAGTGCATGCATGTATTGTATGGTCCATCATGGTTCATCCTACTGTGCTTACACCAATGTCATATGTTTTCAGTGCACATATATGAATGATAACCACAATGATCATTTTCACCATTTGAACAAATAGCATCTACCAGCACATCAGCTAACTAGCACCACCTCAGGCTTTTTCCTGACTCATGTTCTCATGGCTGTTGTTCATGTCTATGTCTATAGTGTCCATGTCCATGACCTTGGAGTCCATCTTATCCTTTCTCTTGGCCAGCATTTAATGTAGATAATCTTTGGGCATGGTTTTGGACCACTCTTGAATGATCTTTTGGACCATATTCTAAATACTTATGTACACACTAGCAAATGCAGTGTGAAGCCACTGACATGCCTGTAAGCACACTACAAGTTCAGCACAAGTATCTTAATACATATGCATAATGTACATTACAGGACATGCAACTTGAAACTGTGAGCATGGTCCATGCTTGGAGCACAAGTGTTCCAAATACTTATACATACATACTAGCAAATACAGTGTGAAGCCACTAATATGCCTGTAGGCACATTATTCAATGCTCAGCACAAGCATTCTGAAACTTACATATGCATACCCCTGTATACTTAGGAATCTCAACTGGAGTCCTAACCTCAGGCTGATGAAGACTCAGACATGGCAACTGAAGAAGAGCTTGTATGTACCATTATTGCCTGACATTGGTGCACAAGCATTTGGGATACTTATGCATGCATCACTCTAGGCCTCCAATGCCAAGGATGGTCTAAGTCACATCTTGCACAGGATATTTGTTTTCACAATAAATCATGCCCTAGCATAAAGAACACATGGTTGTTGATAAAGATGCAAGAATAGAGGATTATCAAGTAAGAAGAATAGTTGTATTCTATACTACATCTGACATCTTTTCCAGAATGAGATTCAAGTCATCCCAAAGTCAAAGGTAGTAGCACTTTGTGCACAAGTACTTGAAATACTTATGCAAGCTCATAGACTACTACTGCTGGTGCTTCTAGCAAGGGAAAGGGAAAGGGAAAGGGAAGAAGGAAGGAAAAAGCAGTTCTTACTAGTGGACATCATTGCTGACAGTGATCTGGAAAAGACCAATGAGGCAAGCATTATTTTCAAGTCCATCTGAATATGACAGTGTCATACATGGCATAGGCTAAGCGGTCCAAGGAGACAGCAGCAAAGGTATCAAAGGTATGGTTTGTGAGCATACATTGTGCACAAGTATATGAAATACTTGTGCATCCTTTATAGGGTAAAGACAAACAGACAGAGAAAAGCAACAGGAAAGGAAAGGGAAAAGCAAAAGTCCTACCAGGATAGAAATCATTGCAGACAGTGATCTTGAAGAGGACAATAAGGTGAGCATTCTCACAAGTCTGTCACACATAACACTATTGAACATGTGACAGGCCAAGCAGCCCACCTTGAAGGTAACAGTGGCAAAGAAATCAAAGGTACAGTTTCACAGACACACATTGCATGCAAGGGTATAAAACAGACTGAGAAGAGCAATAGTGAGGAAGCAAAGAAGCCCAAAGTCAAGGTCCTGGTAAGTGTCATCATAGTACAAACATACCTTGAACATGGACTGACATCATGATGCAAAGAATATAAAATGCAACAACATCCAACTGGTGATGGAGGACATTCAATGTGCTCTTAAAAGGCCATGCTGGGCTATGCATTGATGACACTTCTTGACCACAATGACCTGGGACAGGGACCAAAAATGGTCATCCAGTTGATTAATCCCAAGGACATTGATATGAAGTATACTAGAATGTTCAAAAAGTCCATGAATGAAAAAGGGATGCAGAGCAAGAAGGTCAAGAATGCAATTGTACTGGAGTAGAGAGAGAGTGGCTAGACATGGCCTTATTGAAAGGGATGCATGAAGGCATCTATGATAATAGGGTTGTGTGGAGCCACTCTCTCTCTACTCCCAGTACAATTGTATTCTTGACCTTCTTGCTTTGTATTCATGCTCGTTGGCAGTTTTCCTCTGCAGTGAGCATAAGCATGCATGCCTTCTCCCAAAGAGATATCTCGGACCTTTAGAATGCTTCCTGTGGCAGGAGAAGTGCCATACATTCAGTTCTCCATCATATCGACGACCTGGAGGTACCAGAGGTCCTTCATGAAAACCTGAAGATGGTCTTGTGGTACATGGACAACATCTTTGACCAGATCATCAGGACCTCTGATCTAAAGATAAACAACTCCACTGACTTTGCCAGTGCAGTATTTGATGATTATCTTTAGATCGAATATTTGGTATGTCACCATGAACCCAAACATGTCACAAAGTACCAGAGAGAGAATGCAGAGCAAGGGTGGATCTGCTGGATATGCATCCAATAACTGAAGGTAATCCAAGAACTTGGTGCAACTTATCTCTAATGGCTAAAAGCTGTCACAGATAGGGAACAGAGATTGCACCAAGAATGTGCATTCATTTGCTGGCTTTGAGTGTAGGGACTTGAAGCCTTAAGACATATGACTTCCAGGTATGTAGATTGCCTGGGGATGTTTGTGTCTTCTCTTGCTCATATTGTAAGCACAGAAGATTGTTCAACAACTTCAAGTGTATGTGGATGGTGGAGCCCTTTTGCTGTACCATGTCTGTGTCCTGTCTAGTGCTCTTGGGGTTCTTAGAAGGGTCAGGGTTATCAAAGCTATTGACTGGCATCTTTGATTTCTTAGCTATATACAAATTGAAGTTTAGCACACATGTGGGTTATAATTAGCCATTAAAATAAATTGAGCTGTGTTTGGAGTGGTTGCATTGAGATCTCCAGGTTGAGATGCACTGGGAGGCTCAGAAGGCTGGCTGGTTTCACTCACCAATAAATATTGATCATGTTTAACCACCATGGTAATGAAGATGTTGGTAGAATATTACTAGGACCTTTATAGTGACTCTTGGCCAAGTTAACAGTCTTGATGCAAGGTTGTTTCTTGCTGGGTTTAGAGCCTGGAACTTTGATCTTCAGAGACTTCATAGGCCAAGCAAATGACTCAGTGTCTTGCTTGGGAGTGTTTTCTTTCTCTTCCAGATAGTCAGCAGTGTCTGTGGAGAAAAAGGTAATGACATCATGAATAGTGTTTGCTTTCCTCTAAGGTTGCAAAGGTGTTTTATTAAGATATTGCTGGAGTGGGTAGTGGAGAAATGGATGAATAATGTGAAGTAAAGAAAGGATATAATGTAAATAAAGGAAGAAGAGAGGAAGATAAATAGTGATAAGTAAAGATAAGAAGAATTGAGGAAAGAAAAAGTATAGAGATTATGTAGTGTAGGGGCACAGTCACAATCTCCTACCCTATCATCCTGCCTTCATGATATCTATAGTTGTAGAATCTTATATGTTTCTCTAGGAAGGACATACATACAGAGGGTTATTCATGCTTATGTAATATATAGACAGACATACAGTGGCTCAAATAAGTAATGCACGCTCCTATTTTTTTGGCTGTACCGGTTCTCCCTCACACATCAACATATCAATGACCTTCCAAATGGTGTGAGGACATGCCCTTAGGTGTAGAGTACATACTAGGTGTGGCGAAAATATTACATTTTGATTATTCACAAAGTTGTGAGGCCAACAACGTGGAGTGGTGCATGCATTACATATTTGGACAGTGCCGAGCTCTACAAAAGACCGCCACCCCGACACGATGGAGCCACCCCACCCCATTCAAGTGCCTGCAATTCATTCCCCACCCTTGCTGCTATCTCTCCACCATGACGATCTACACCTCCCCTACCAAGAAGGCTCGTATCTGCCGAGACAAAGCAGCTGGCATGACCAACACAGCTATTGCTCAGAAATTCGGTCTCCATCGCACTACGGTCCAGCGTATCTTCGACCGCTATGTTAAATCTGAGGACTACTATACCCTCAACAAGAAGACTGGCAGGCCACGCCTCTTCACGAAGCTTGACGCTCGTTTCGCTGTCCACACCCTTGCTGCCGGCAAGGCTCGCGACGTTTCCGAGCTTCAGCGGGTCCACTTCCCCAACATCAATGCCGAAACCATCCGTACTCGACTTCGACAGTGTGGCTTACAAGCCTATGTACGTCGCACAAAGCCCTACCTGTCCAAGGCACACCGGGAAAAGCGTCTGGCATGGGCAGAAGCTCATGTGCACTGGACTGCCGAGGACTGGCGTGCTGTTATATTCTCCGACGAGTCAAAATTCAACCTATTTGGTTCGGATGGGCGTCAGTACTGTTGGAGGGCACCAGGGCAAGCTTTTGATGAGAAGTTTACGAAGAAGGTGGTGAAACATGGTGGAGGGAGCGTCATGGTATGGGGGTGCCTTACAGCTAATGGGCCAGGTCGTATTGTCCGCATCGAGGGCAACATGGACGCGGAGCTATATGTCCAGATCCTCAAAGATGACTTCCTTGGGACCCTTGGGGACCTGGAAATCAAGAAGAAGGATGTTTATTTTCAACAGGACAACGACCTGAAGCACACATCGAAGCGTGCTACAGAGTGGTTCCGCAAGAACAAGGTCGATACACTTGACTGGCCACCGAGTAGCCCCGACATGAACATTATTGAGCATGCCTGGGACCATTTGGATCGTCGTGTGCGCACTCGCACTCCGCTTCCACGGAATGTTGAGGACTTGTGGGAGGCTTTAGTGGAGGAGTGGGGTCACATTGATCAGGACTATGTTACGAAATTATTTGAGAGTATGCCACACCAGGTACAGGCTCTTCTTGAAGCCAAAGGGAGTCACACTAAGTATTAGGTAGCACTTTTGTGATATCTCTCAAATACATGTGTTGGTGCACGCTCTAATCCCTGGGACTGGCATCCAAAAAAGAAATGCACGGTGACTTTGGTGGAAATTGCTATGCTGAGCTCAAGGATCTTCATCTGAGTACTTTATGTGTCAATAATCAATAACTACACTATATAGGCTCTCGATCAAGCCCACAATCATGGGATATCTCTCACTAGGACAGGAGGAGCAGATCGATCAGATGATTACCTAATGCTGTGCATTTCTTTTTTGAGCCACTGTACATATATGTCTATGATATATCAGACTGTGTATGTCCCTCCAGGAAGGACATGCTGCATGCTAGAATGACACTCCTACCCAATGCTGACTAATAGATATCTGACAGTGTGCATGTCCCTCCAGGAAGGACATGCTACAGGCCAGAGTGATATTCCCACCCAATGCTGACTAATGATGATCTCACAGTGTGTATGTCCCTTATGAACATGCTGCAGACCAGAGTGATATTTCAACACAGTACTGATTTTTGGTCCTCCTTGGTCTTGATCTTTTTCAGTTATAGTTATGGCCTTTGAGATTTTAAAAAAATAAAAAACTACAAAAAAACCAGTTACAGTCATGTGCAACTGGTCTTTTTAGGATTGGTTAATGCCCCTATGTACTAGGTCATCCCTCAAAATTTCTATGACTGATTTGAAGATTACCCCCTTTAGACCAATATCTAACCCAAAATGACTCATATGTATTGATCCCAAGAACCAAATCCTATGACCAAAGGATGAATAGAAGACTAGGAGTAAGTACTACAGTGCACCTAAAATGACCTAAGCATGGTTCCCATACCCTTATGTCACAATACTGTATATTGATCTTTGATAAGATATACCTCTAAAATAACATGTAATATTAAAATAGCCATAATGTTTGATCATGTGAACCATATTACATAAAACTGGATGGTTATGTAGCCATTAGTCAGCCCTTCCAACTGGTCTAAAACTAAACTGGTGAAGGTAATGAAACTATGGTGAAGTGAAAGAAAGAGGTGGGGAGTTTGATGTGAGAGAAGAGGGTCAGAGGGTTTGTTTTAGAGGTTCCTTGGTGGAAAATGACAAATCTGAAGTGAACACAGGCAGAACAAGTCAATCTGAAGTTGATGCAATCAAAAATAAGCAATCTGAGATGAAATCAGGCAGATATGAGAAGGAAAACAGTAATTAATGATGAGAACCAATACACATGTGATGAGTGAATGCTAACAGGTATAAAAAGATGTATTTCTAACTGCAAGGACATGTTTTATAGTCCCAGGAATAACCTGAGTGTTACAATCACACCCTTTAATGACTCATTCCATAGATGACTATTCCATTTTCACATGTCATTACCCAAACAATAACTTATCCTTCACCACTGTACCTCTTCACATCTCAGATCCAACCACATCCCTTCCATATTAATCTGAACTTCACTCCAACCTCATTGCTGTACTTCCATTCTGTCACACAAGGCTATATGCCTCATGCTAGGCTATGCTTCTCATAATGACTCACCATGACTCACACCCTATCTCTAACCTATAGCATAATGGACTCTTATTTCTGATATAGCATTACACAAATGGTTACAAACCTGTACTTTAGTATATAAAGCCTAAGAGTGACTTCAGAGGATCTTTAGTTAAATTCTCTTGGAGATTTCCCTCTACTCTTGGGAGTGTTCTCATTGTTTGACTCTTACTTCTCATCCAACCTCATCTACTTTGGTTAGTCCCTAGCCATGACAACTAGTAGGTATAAAATCCTGCAGGATCAACAGAGCACCCATTTGTCACTGTTCAGAAGCAGATAAAATAAATCTAGTATGTCATCATCATGACAGATTCATTTGTAACAAATACAAGGGAAACAGAATGAAAGAACAACAGGAAACACATACTGATTGATCAGATTGACATGAACTCATATAGACAGATATGACACAGGCAGATTGGAATGAGATGATAGAGGACAGCTAAAACACAATCTAGAAAATAGAGAAAAACCTCTTTACAACTATGTGGAGTTTCCAACTCCTACACTGGACCAGACTTTTAAACACTAATGTTAAAGGTCAATATTGATACCTGGTCCTCATATAAATTTTACCTAACCAGTATCTTAGACCTACCCTTTATGTTATTTCCCTTGAAATGCAAATTTCCATAACCTTAACACTTACAATAACATAGTAGAAATAATGAGGAATTATTACCAATTAAGAAGTCCCCCTTGGGCTATTATGTAGGTATGTACTCCTAGTATTACTAGCCCCTGTCAATCCAAATGTTCACAGTGAGGTGCTGACCAACTCAGTACATAAGATATGACATGGCCTTCTAGGAAGGCCACTTTGCAATGGCATGTCATTACACAGCCACCATACAGAGTCTGACCTTATCCAGTGTGCACTGGTCCTATCCCACAGCTATGGTATTATCTTACCATGTAGAAATATACTCAGTACAGGATAGAGTCTGTGACTGGTGTATTGCTATTAAGTCATGTTCTACTCTGGGTGTAAACCCTGGAACTCTGGAGTTGTCTTGTTGAAAGGACTTGGCTTTACCATATGTGATGCACCCTTGTCAAGAGTCTGTCCATATTTTGGGAAATGGAGGCTGGAGGTTGGAGGTCCATCCACTTGCCCCAACAGCTATTTGGTTCAAAAACCTGTTAGTCATTTGTAATTGTAATTACTCCATCCTCTATATAATGTCCCTCTAGGAGGGACATATTATAAGTATAATATCAGAAAAAAACAAAAAACTAGACCCTAGGAAATGTAAAATGTGCTCATAACAATGTTTGCAAGAGAGGTCTAGCATCAGTAGTTGCATGCCAAGAGTACATCACAATGAAGGCTTCACTTGTGACTTCATACTAGTGTGGTACAAGTTGTCTTAGATCATTGAAAAACATGCCTGAAAAGTAGTTAGAGTGCAGGAGTTATTACAGGAACTTACTGCCTTGCTAGTGATCCCAGATCAACCTATTCTGTCTGTTGACCAACATTATCACAGGTGGATAAAGTGATATGTTGTTACTTGAAAAGCTGGAAAAATCTGTTCAAACCCTTGTTAAGTAGGGAAATAATAGACTGAGAGCACCTACCTGCCAATAGTCCATCTACAGATTCATCATGGCCTATAGGTGGAAAAGGAAAGCTAAAGAAATTGTGAGCCATCCTGGTCACTGACAGACAACAAAGTTCAATATCATGATGGTAAGCTCACTATTTTATATACATAGTTGGAATCATTCTGGATACATGTGAAAGAAGCCAATTAGAAAAATCAAGCAAAGTCATTGAATTGACTTACCCGCCACTGTACATTTTGGTGAAGCTACATCGAACCAAGGCAAAGAAGCTGGAAGGATTGGAAGAGGGCATGCTACCACTTGTCCCAATGGAGTGGTTGTTTCACATTCAGTACCAAGGGATGGATAAAACCATCAAGTGGCAGCAGTTACATACCACTCACAATGGCATATGCATTCAGACTACCAGTCACAAGGACAAACTATTGAGAGACTCATGGTTGACATTGGGACACCACCCTTGGGAGACCTGATAGCATTCAATGCATACATCGCTCTATCATGCAGTCAAGGTCACAAAAGCATCCAATTGCTGAGGGACTTTGATAAAAAGCTGTTTATGACACACCAAAGTGAACACCTGCAGGCAGAAGATGCACATCTGAGTGTGTTAGATAAACTGACAGCTAACTGGTGGGAACAGATGAAGGCTTAAGTATAAATACACAAGCACCAGCATGTAGTGTTCAAAATGGTTCAATCAGTAAAGTTCCATCAGGAAAACTTTGCTTCCTATACTATCAGGAGATTCCGTGACAAACATTGTTCACACATTTCCAAGTTGAGGGACCTTAGTAAACAAGGTAATACACTTATTCCTCAATGTCTATTGTAAGTACATAATGCATGGTAGATACTACTAGATAAGTTTCAATTGTAAGCCCTTACAGGATTTGGGCACATTTGCTGATGCTACAGTACATCCATCTTCCTGCCTTACTTTCCTTGTTGTTTTCTTGAAGTTCACCCTCATTCTCCATACCATTCACATCTCCATAATGATTGACCCCAATACACAGTCGCAGTTTCATGCCAGTTCAATCTCTTTAATTTCTTGCTTGTTTCTTTTTCTTTCTTTCTTTTTCACTCACTCACATTCATGCATTCCAGTTGCCTTGCTCCTTACATATCAAGTGCCAGGCAATACACAGGCCAAGGTTACTTTTGTCGGAACTCAAAGTGGGAAATGTCAGGTGATAGCCTGTTGGATGAAATTCCTGGACCTTTCAGGTCCAGGTCTCAGATCCAAAAATGCACTGCAAAGTTTGCCCATAAATGGCAATTCCAAAGACTTCCTGGTTAGTGACAGCTGCCCCTTTACTTACTTACTTGTGACTCCTCTTTGCTTACTCATTCTATGGACTCCTTTCACAGTTTACACCCCTTTTGCTTGTTCCTTCTGCAGACTCTTTTTGTAGTTCATGCAGGCCCTTTTGAGAGCCTTCTCATCAGTCTGCTTTCTGTGCTGCTTGTTGTTTGACAACTCTGCCACATGTTTTTCAGTCCATTAGCATTTCCTTTGCATTCATTTCTTGGGTCTGTTGGTGTTCCAGGAATTTGATCTAACAGAATCATTGATGTGATATGGGTGCTTGTGAGCAGTTTCAATTGGTGCTGAACAACCTTTGTCTTTTTTCTCTTCCACTTGTAAGTTGTGCCCTCAGTGCATGCCCTTTCACTTGTACAAAATAATCAGAAATGGTAATTGTTCATTTGACCATATCCTTTAGTGTTTTCTCTCTGACAGGTTATTTGATCTGAGCATTGTCAAAATTGCTCTCAAACCCAAGTACATCCCTCCTCTCATTGGTTTTGATCCAAAGCTAATATTGTATTGGGGCAAACAGTGAAGCCCTTATCCCCCAGGAGTTCGGCTCTCTTGTGATTCCAAGGCCCCTTTGACGGAAACCCACATCAGTTACAGCCTACTCCATCAGGAATTTGGCTTTGAAGATATCCAATCAGTACAAGTTACACAACCTTGTTGCATCTTTCTGCTTGGCCCATTACTTCTCATCACTGGCATCAATTTATGTGAACTAGTTGAGCAAGGAGATACTTAAGGTTCACCTGATGTTCCATTACCTACTTGCATTATCACCATCATCACACTATCCAAAGTTACATAGTATTTTGTATTTGTTTCACAACATGCACTTGCTTGCCGGTTCAGGTTTGCCCATATCAAACACTTACGAGCTTGACTAAGTCATGCTGATTATATCTATGTACATCTGTAGAATAGGAGCACTAATCTTGAAGTTGGGTGCCTTCCTGACCACTGTCTCTGATCTAAGTTTCCAACATATCCTGCTGGCTTAGTACTATGTAGCTATACTTTTGGTGCTAAGCCTACAAGTGGGTGGGCTATGTAGGTATGTACTCTCAGTATTACTAGCCCCTGCCAATCCGAATGTTCACGGCGAGGCACCGACCGACTCGGAGTTGGGCTCACCACAGCTCATATGCTACTTCTGATTACTACCATGCTATACGCTGCTTCCGATGGTACATCCAAGCTCTGGCACTCAGCACTCATACGAAAAACAATAAACAGCACTTCAGCCAACCACTACATAATACCAGCAGTCGACATCATCACCGCCCGACCGTGTATTCGGGATGACCAAACGACGCGACGGATAAATAGTCCGTATACTACGCTAATTCGACCCATATCACAACCAACATCGTTGACAAAATGCCAGGTCCATGCGCTAAATTGGAGGGAATGTGAATAACGGGGATTAGTACGAGAATATCATAAGCCACGGGTTAAGCACGATCTGTGGTCAGGTCAGCGTCGACGCGCGCACACAGGAACGGCATGGACGCACGGGGAAGAGGATGTGACACCCGACGACGATCCTAGAGACGAATCAGCACATACTATGTCAACGATCCGAATCACGTACGCAAGCGGAAGCACCACCGCCCAGTCATGCGTATCGATCTGCCATCCAATCGGGACGACGTTGACCGTCGTACTCAACACGACCATCCCGGCGACCGTCAAAAGCGACAAGATGAGCGCGATACGGAATCGGCGCCAGATCTTGGGCACTTCAAGGAAAAAGTTGGACCGCTCGACTTCTTTCTTGGTGGCGCCCCAGGTAATGTTATATGAGAAAAGGTGGGCGAGCAGGGCTTGCGAAAGGTGGATGCTGAGGCCACCAAAGAAGAAGAAGCTAGGATGGGGTCAGGACGAGAAACGGAGGAAGACGATGGGACACACAAGAATGGTACCCATCTCAGGTTCTCACTCAGAGAAGCCAGCATGCTCCGTTGTCCGAGGCGGTGTTCGAGCAGGGTGAAACCTACATTGCCAAGTCCGGGGAAGACCACTGTACATGCTAGCCAGACCTCGAAACTGTGCAGGAAGAAGCCGTCGATCTCGACTTGGAACCCGAGGAGCAGATAGTTGAGGAGTGATAGAATGGCAGCTGCCGCAATGCCGTCTAATCATCGCAAAAGCGTTAGATCGGGTATAAGAAGGTTGTCATGAGAAGACCCACAGTACGAGAACATGTCTACGATCCAAGTCAATCAGTGGAATGAAGAAAAGTCGCCGACAAACTCACAGGCCATCATCGCAAACTTGTAGTGGACCGGTGCGCCGGACCAGACAAAGATGCGAAGCTGCTTCGCAATCGGGCCTTTTCGCCACCACTTGATCAGTGGGTTGAAGATAAGTTCGTTACAGCCTAACATACGACGTTCAGCGGCACGAACGTGGTTCGACGCATGCAAGCGCTTACCATACGAGTACTTTTGCCAGCGATTGAGTTCGTCGTCGACGGTCAAGGATACACCCTCCTTGAAACCACCATTGGAGTAGGTCGCCCAACGAATGCTGTAACCCTTGAGCTATGGGGACCTGTGTTCAGACGACCAGCAGGCGCGATAACTACAAAACGCTCACCTGAAGACGCAACGCCATGTCAAAGTCTTCCGAGACGTTCGACTCTGACCAAATCTTTTTCTTTCCATCTGCAGAGTCGATGAAGGCGGCGTCTTGGATTGCAGACCAACGCAAGAAGGCATTGTGTCCAACGAACGGTGCCACTTCCCCGTTTGCACAACCGATGGAGATACATTTGTTGATCCGACGTGTAAAGTGTGCGATCCCGTTTTCAAAGTAATGATGAGCAACCTGCATGACGTCTTGTGGTGATCGTAATCAGTATCTGAGAGAGCATGAAGGAGTTGGACTCACCTGATTCGTGTTGAATAATGGCGACCTCTGGGCACTCTGCAAGTTCCCGGGCAGCATCGCGCAAACAATCCTACGACCCGCGCGTCAGCGACAGAAAAATCGAACGCAGGGATACTGACCTCTGGCACAATGGTGTCCGCATCCACAATGAGGATAATCTCGCCGATCCGCAACGACTTTCCATTGGATGCCCATGGACGCCACTGGCGCCCGCCCTCCTCGTACGTCTCTTCGACAGCCATCTCCAGTGCCTTGTCTTCGAGACACACACTCTCGTCATCCGCCAGCTCGCCCCGTTCCACAGCCTCCTCGAGCGCCTTCAAGTGTTTCTCCAGTTTCATGCTGAGCGCCAACCCGTAGTTCATGTTGGATGCCTTTTTGAAACGTCCGGCACGTTTGAAACCGCCGGGGGCACTGTCGTGCTTTGGACGTGCGACCCAGCCAATGTTGTGGTTAGCATAGAAAGCGATTCGTTCTTGACGTTGCTCCTCGCTGATGACCTGCATCCCGTCTTCGTGGATGAAAATGGACGATGTGCCTCCTTGCCGGGCGTACGTTTGCATCGCCTTTTTTAGGGAAGTCACAGACGGCGCGCTATGATGCCAGGCAGTGTGTTAGTTTAGTTTGTGCGCAGGGTATTTTAGAGACGTACATGGTTTCTGTCAGACTTTCCTTAAACACCGGGAGCTCAATGGTAATGTGAGGCAGGGCGGCATCTACCTCTTTATTTGCCTTCGGCCGCACAGCAGAGTAGTACTTGGAGTTTTCATAGAATTGGGCTACTGGTCCGATGCTGTAAATGATCTCAGCAGACGATCAAAGTAAATGGCGACGACGTACGCCAAGGCTATATTTCCAACCAATTGAAGGGAAAAGAACTGATCATCGAACTCAGCGTAACGTTTTCAAACTCAAGATATGAACGACCCACCAATGCGACGGCGAATAAGAATGGCGCCGTGACGAGGAGGACGAACCGGATATAGTTATGGTCCATAACCCATTCCGAAAGTAAGACTGACGTCCCGCTCCCGACGAAGACTTGACAAATCGGTCAGCCAAATAAAAAGAGACGACGAAAAAAAGCCGTACAAATTGACAAGGCGATGGCAAACCCGCAATAAAATGGAGCGTAGAGTCGGATTGGTCGGGACTCTGCTTTCTCAGAACCGTCCTTCTCGGGATCAGATGTTTGAGATTCGGCGGGTTTCCTCGTCAACCTCCAATTCCAGCGCCAAGCAGATTTTGATTTGGACGTCGGTGTCATAACAGGTTGAACCTCTTCAGTAACTGCAGCCTTCTCCGTGGCATTGCTATCCACGAGATCAATATTTGAGGTGATGGCGGAGGGTATTGCCGAAACGTCAGCAGAAGATGTAACCGAACGCGAGGGGAGATGGCGGTACCGCCACACAAGCTTGATCATCTTTTCTTCCAGCTCTTGGAAAAGTGGGATGATATTGTCGAAGCTGTCGGCCCATACAACCAAGACACGCTCCTCCCGCTGTCATTGTTCAGAAAGGTGAGTTGATGTTACGCGGAAGAAAGCGCGGAAAGATATTACTTACAATAAACGCCCCACATTGCTCCTTTTCAGCGCAGGGCAATTCAGACATTGTGTCGAGCACTTGAATTTTCGTATCCGAGTCGATATACATGGACCGTTCGTTGGGTAATCTATTTCGGAAATGTTGTCTCAGTAAACACATCGTCCCATGAAAAAAACATAGACTTGCATTGTCGCAAACGCTGCATGTACAGCGGCGCTACGGACCTTGACCGCCACGACAGGATTGAGCAGTCTGACTGCGGTCTCAAACGGGAGCAACATCTCATTGTCATATGGGAAAACTCTGAATTGACCCGTTTCGGTGCGAATGCAGACACCTGTCGCGATGCGTTCTTCCGCGGGCCTGAACCATGTTTCTCCCTGTGTCTGTTTTCATATGAGATATGAGGCAAGACAAAAAAGGTGAGTAAGGTGGAGGACGAACCTGCTGATATACATGGTGAAGGAGGGCATCATAGGGATCATAATCCATGGCAGCCATGGCGAAGGTAAGGAAGGAGAATCAAGAGAAGGGGTTTTGTATAAGAACGTGCGGCACTGGCGGGAGATTTGAGGGACCGAGGTATTCTCGTGTTGAACAAGCCTGTCAAGAATATTTGCGGCTCAGTAGTCCGCTTGTCAGATCAACGGGAAATCGATGGCGGAAATTGGAGTGCCCCGGGGGGTGTGACCATGGTTCAGCCTGGGACCGCATGCATATAGTTGTAGGATAGCACTCGTTATGGCATCTACTTCGACGGGTTTCCTTTCGTGGCTGTCGGAAGACAAGACCACCTCCAACGTGCTGTGTACAGAAGACACGCACGAAAAGGCACAAGGGGGTGGGTTGGAACACACTCTGGTTCACATACCGAGTCAGTGTAATGGAGAGAACACGTTGCTTATCGGCGGACCAGCATTGGTCGCACCCGAGACTTGGAAAAGAGATCTGGACAGGGGAGAATGTACCAAATGACGTCCGTCCTAATCGAAAACATGACGGGCGGGATGGTGGACACCACATGTCAGGTTTCTCGAGCCGAACGAGGCGTGGATGATGATGGTAGAATGTTGGTTTGCACTGTGGGTGATGATGATGAGCCCTGTCTTGCCTGAGAAAACATACGCCAAAAAAATTCAAATGACCTCTCTCGGGATCTCCCGCGGTGATGTCACCTCACTCGGTCCGTCAACAAAAATATCACACAAAAAACATACCACCAAGTCTCGTCCCTCGTCTCTACCCGGTCACATCCCTATGGTATGCAGTACTCACATGCTACTCAGGTGCAAGGGACCATAGTACCGCATGTCAGATCCATTCCAAGGTCATCGTGTGCCATGGTTCCACTCGTCCGGTCCGTCACCCCAACCCCCTGAATATACGCCATCGTTGGCGTCACGATCGTATCACTGACAATTGTCCTCCTTTTGCCGTCTCCGAGACGTGGACCTGAACTATCCCTGTTATAGCACGGTAGGGAGCATGACCGTCGGCCCGGGATCGTCTTCTCAACATCCAAACCTGCACCGTGATCCTCCGTATGAATATGCTCCTCCTCAGACATCCTTCCTTGATCGATGATCGATGATCCCGGTAGCCGGCACTGGCACACGCCCAGGTTTCAATGCAGTCTATCCATTAGTCTTCCTGGTTCTAGACTGTGTGAACGCGATCGGAGTCCCTTCACCAATGGGATGCACCAAAAATATGGATCCCAATCCGGTGTCCAATTTTACAACTGTGGCCGTTTCATCAGCTTCTCGAGAGGTGCACCCGAGTAGCATAGCGGACATCAGAGAAGAAAGTGTAATATCAGTGGGAGGCTCATCATGAAGTCTTCTCGACAGTGCGTAATATCAATCGACCAAGTATGACGAGCCATGCAACATGCCTGAACCATACTACACTACCCGTAAACTACCATCATCGAGAGATCTGCCGAACTTGACTCTTCAGGAGCTTGGACGGCTGGACACTGTTTACGTGATAATACTTGAAAACTCCAATTTGAATTGCGAAGCCTGAGCAACGGGTCATAGCCGTGAATGAGACCGAGGAAACGCGTCGCTCTATCAGCATTGCTGGATACCGCCTCGAGCCGATTCGGAATAACACTTGGCCCCACCTCAAAGACTCGGTACAGTCTACAACGATCGCTAGTGACCGTGACCGATCATGATTTTCCACGACTACCTCACGTTCCGCTAGCTCCAACAACTGCCATCGTCAACAACGGTTTTGTTCAACACGTGCCAGTGTGCTACCTCAATGATAGCTCATAGTAGAGGCAGCCCATGTCTTGAAGGCAATCGACGATGCAAGGCATCAACCGAACGGCGACTCACACGCTTGAGCATACTCACCTCCTTCTATACATCCACTCCACACTTGGACATGAGTACATGCTATTCGAAAACGTGCCGGTCGTACAGCGCCCGCGAGGATAACGAGTCCCTGCCGAACCACAAGACGATCATAACGACCCCCGCCGGTGTTCAAGTTGCCACTGGCAGTGATGACGTTTTCGTGCGTGACCTAGCTAGCCCTCGCCTTGGAACGCAATCACTTGGTGCTCATCCGAGTCTCCTGTCTCCCTTTTTCTCGAGCACTCAAAGGCGACGCGTGTAAAGTAGTTTGGCCTTGACATCAGATTCGCGATCAGCTTGAACCCGGCGTTTGTCACGGTATCATGGCGCTCGGCTGGCCTTGGGCGCTTGAAAAAAAAACGACATCGAGATATTTTCAACAGACGACCGCCATCGTCTACATCCATTACATACCCAAAGATAAGTTACCTAGACCGCCCTACAACGTTCAAGACAGGACGACAAGGAAAGGGTCCAAATGATAGATAGTACGAGGTATTACTAGTGTCCGTCATCTCAGTACGAAAAGATCATCAACCACGGATTAAGCACGATCTACACCGCGTCAGCCCCACTCATGCATGAACCGAATCACACTCACCGGAAACAAGATGTGACATCCCGCCACCAACGCCAACGGGAACACCACCGCCCAATACGTCCCCGGCACCTGCCACCCCCCGACGAAATCCATACTAAATACGACCATCGTCGCAAAACACGCCAGCGAGACCGCGAACGCGAACCAGAACCGCTTCAGGATTCGTGGGACTTCGATAAAGAAGTTGGACCGCTCGACTTCTTTCTTGGTCGCACCCCAGGTGATGTTGTACGAAAACATGTGCGCGAGAAGCGCCACCGAGAGGTGGATGCTGAGACCACTAAAGAAGAAGAAGCTGGACACAGCGTCAGTCTCGTCGAGGGCACGACGCGTGGGACGTACAAGAACGGAATCCACATCCCCGTCTCGATCAGCGAATCGATCAGGTTGCGATGGCCAAGTCGGTACTCGAGCATGGTGTAGCCCAAGTTGCCAGATCCAGGGAATACGACCATAATCGCCTAAAAACACCTCAAAGCTGTGGAGGTAGTACCCATCTGTCTGAATACCGAACCCGAGAAGAAAATAATTTAGGATAGACATCGCTGCTGATGCGGCAATACCATCTAGATTGGAGGGAGAAGCATTAAACATCTTTTCCTCACACCAGACGGGCAATCAACGCCGCTCACAGTAAGAAAACATGTCTATGAAATCAAACGTTAGCTCGGCCATACAATGCCCATGCGTCACGAGGCCACGTACACGACATCATACTCAGTTTATAGTGCACCGGCGCATCCGACCAAACAAAGATGCGCAATTGCTTGTTGATCGGACCCAGTCTCCACCAGCTGACAAGCGGGTTAAAGATCAGCTCGCTGCACCCTGCCCAGAGCCCATCACATCAGAGAAGCACGCGAAATGCAACCGAATCGTACCATACGAATACTTTTGCCATCTGTTCAACTCATCATCCACCGTCAGGGATACGCCCTCTTTGAATCCGCCCTCGGAATACGTTGCCCATCGAATCGCATACCGTTTCAGCTATCCGTCGTTCGTTTAGCCGCCCGCCTGCCTCATTCCCGAAAACGTACCTGAAGCCGCAGCGCCATGTCAAAGTCCTCGGACACGTTTGACTCGGACCAAATCTTCTTTTTTCCATCCGCCGGATCGATAAAGGCTGCATCTTGCAACGCCGACCACCGCAGAAACGCATTGTGACCCACAAACGGCGCGACTTCGCCGTTGGAACACCCAAGCGAGATACACTTGTTGATGCGGCGCGTGAAATGCGCGATCCCGTTCTCAAAGTAGTGGTGCGCGACTTGCATGACATCTGTGTGAAGTCGGACTTAGCACACGAAAACAGGCACCACAAAACGGACACCCAACCGGGCGTACCTGATTCGTGTTGGATAATCGCCACCTCGGGACTTTCGGCCAGCTCCCGAGCCGCGTCCCGCAGACAGTCTTCAGGAACGACCGTGTCCGCGTCCACCAGCAAGATGATCTCCCCAATCCTTATCGACCGTCCATTCGACGCCCACGGCTTCCATTTTCCGCCCGTCTCCGCAAACATCTCGTCGCACGCCATGTGCAGCGCGCGGTCCTCGAGCGGCGTGTCGTCTGCGTCCAACTCGCCCCGTTCCTCGGTGTCCTGCAGCACCTTGAGGTGTCGCTCCAGTGCGAGACTCAGCGCGAGGCCGTAGTTGAGGTTGGACGCTTTCTTAAAGCGGCCGGCACGTTTGAACCCGTCCGGGGACTGACTCGTGCTTGGGACGCGCGACCCAGCCGATGTTGTGATCGGCGTAGAACGCGATGCGCGCTTCGCGGTCCTTTTCGGAGATCAATTGGAGACCGTCGTCGTGGATGAAGATGGCAGACGACCCGCCTTGTCGGGCATAAGTCTGCATCGCCTTCTTGAGATGAAACACAGAAGGTGCGCTACAAGGATGGTCAGTGGCGATGGATCGGCACTCTCGGCGTTGTTGGTACGGACATTGTTTGTTCCAAGCTTTCTTTGTAGACTGGCATCTGGAGCGTGATATGCGGAAGACTGGCGTCAACTTCCTTGTTGGGTTCAGGTTTCGTCGCAGAGTAATAACGCGAGTTGTCATAGTATTGCGAGACGGGACCGATCCTGTGACATGTCGCATCAGAGAGCGTGCCTGGCATGCAGTACAAGTTCACTTACATCATGCCGAGATTGCTGATGATTTGGTTGCAAAAGAACTGGAAGGACTTCAGGTGAATACACGTTCAGGCGTTCACAAACGTAAACGCACGATGGAGACGCAAAACATAAACGGGGCTGTTACAAGCAGCGCGAATCGCGTCCAAGTTTCGTCCATGAGCGACTCTTGCAAGAGCATCGCCACACCACTCCCAATGAAAACTAGGACCATGTCAGCCGAGTCCACCAAATCCGCACCCGATACGCACAAATGGCCAATGCACACCCGAATCCATTGTACACCGGCGCAATGAGCCTCGTCTGACGTTGTTTCGGCGCTGCCAACTCCATGTCCTTTTCACGCGTCGACTTTGTCGAGCGCCAACTGAACATCTTCCACAGTGACTTGCCATTCCCAGTTCGCTCTGGCTTGTCCCGCGCCACGACGGTCTGTGGCGCTTCCTTGGCCTTTTCAGCGAGGTCGTCGTCGGACGGATTCGACGACGACAACTCCGACGGCGGCACGGAGACCGTCCCGCGCGCCCGCCACACAAGTTTGATCAACCGCGTTTCAAAGTCTCGGCATAACGGAATGATCCCGTCCAGATCGTCCGACCAAAGGACGAGCACGCGTTCATCACGCTGTAGACGCGGTGAGATGCTGTCACAACGCAGGTGAACGGGCCTACCAAAAAGGCCCCGCATTGTTCTTTTTCGGCGCTGGGCAGCTCCGCGATTGAGGCGAGGATTTGGATGCGCGTGTTGTGATCGACATAGATGGCAGTCGCATCCTCGGATCTGCGTAATAAATCAGGTCGGTTATAACGCAACCCAACAGAACAGAAATGCGGACGTACACCGTGGCCAATGCGGCATGGACCGCAGCACTGCGTACCTTGACGGCGACGACTGGGTTCAACGCGCGAATCGCTGCCTCGAACGGCGCCAGGTAGGTGTTCTCGTATGGGAAGACCCGAAAGTGGCCCGGCTCGACTCGTATACAGACCCCAGCAGAGATGTTCTCTTCCGAGGGCTTAAACCAAGCGTCTCCCTGCGTCTGTGGGAAGGTGAATACCAATGACCATAACAGAGGACCGACACGCACGCGTTTGAAGATGTGGTGCAGCAGAGCATCGTATGCGTCGTAGTCCATAGCCATGCTGGAACCCGAGTGTATATACGAGGGTACGAGAGGTATGCGCAAGGCCTGTGGGACGTGCGGTCTAAGGGACTTGAGATAGAGGGGCACTCGTGATCCGTGATACACCGGGTTGCACCTTAGAGATATAAGTAACCCATACACAAGGCAAAGACATGGCCGCTAACATAATTCGGAAAGAAGGCACACCCAAACAAGCCGGTTGAGCCAGGTTTCGCGATAACCCAAATTCCGAAAAGGGCGAGACGCGCGAAAAAAAGGGGGAAATGGTTGGTGGCACGCGAAAGGTCGGCGAGTTCGGATGGTTTACGACCCGAATGCGATGCTGCCCTTCTGACATTAATTGAAATCATTAGAAAGGTGTGATGAGAAGATGTTACCTTCGATAGGAACGCACCCCTTGCGATACGCGAGGGCGGAAGACGGGTCAGATGAAAAATGGACGAATTCCGATATCGATGACCACGCTGCATACGACATACGTGATCAGATCCACATTCCGGTCAGACGAGGTAATTGCTCTGAAATGCGTGAGAGTGGATCTGGGTGAATCGATGGTGGGATAACCGGAAGAAGCCAGTTGCACGCCAAAGCAACCAGGATTGGTAAACACGCTCCAATCAAAATGCCTGATCAGCGGATATTTTAAGATCACCTTACTCGTCGGATGTTGAGGGTGTACAGGGCGGGACAAACTGATACGGCGGCCAACAACGCGCGCTCCAGACAAGGCGAGATGGCGATCAATTTAGGGCTACCGAACGTTCGTACCGTGAATACCTGTTTGGAACGAGATTCTTGTGTATCTCACCCTAATTGTGTATTGCCTGAAGGTGGATGACCATACAAGGTCCGTACGTTCCATGGACCGCTGTCGAGGGTCCTCCGAGTCCGCGAGGCACGCGCTTCGCCGTGGGAGGCTGTCCGAGGAGTTTGGTCGACCATCGCTCATCTGTGGACAAACCTTTACGAAGCGAACTGAGCGTGAAGCTGTGAGATTCAACGCTCGAAAGGAAAAATAGAAAACAAGGAAAGAAGGGGAGAGGCACTCGGCTGTGTCGGGTGGCGTTACAGTGGGAGGTGCATGCGTTGCTGAACATCTTTACACGGAAACGCCACGGTACCGTTGCTGCGATGCGACCATGCAAACATCGCCCGCAAGACGTCCCGCTGTGTCGGAGGGATCCAAATTCGGGGATGCTTTCAGGTGTTGGAGTCGCTGCGAGCTGATTTGAGAAGTTGCCAACAATGGTTAGCACCAACCTCGAGTGCGCCGCACTGCAACGCGGTTCCCTCCGTATCCAATCAACACACACCCTCAACGTCATCCCCGCCATCGAATGGTCTCGAAAAGACGTGCAGAATCCGTTCGATGATCACCGCGATGCCATTAGGAGGATTTTCGAGGTTTATCCTGCCAATCAGATGTGGCACGCTCGACGACAAATTCGATTTCGCGAAAAAGACATGTTCTTTCAAGGGCATTCGTCCATCCTAGGCAAAGTGACGCGGTGGCGCCTTCCTGGTGGCCACCAAGCCGCGTACCATGGATCATAACGATGGCGAAATACGCGCGAAGTCGAAGTCTGGCCGAATCGTTTCAGAAAAATGAAGGAAGACTCGGACGCGGCGAGTTTCCCTCTCTAGTCCTCGCTCATCACCACACGTCGTTGATCTCGCTGACGATGACGCTGCATGCTCGCCTCATCTGCTGTGAAAGCCGAAACGACTCCCCGCTTCAAGTACTAAGTTTCCTTTTCCCTACCCAGATAGGTACCCGCTCTCGACGACTTACCGATTAGTCTGATACTGTCGGACAACATGAAAAAGGCATCCCTTGCATCGAGGGCACGTCTAATCGACAGGTGCGCCACACTTCTGATTCAAGTAGTCTGACATCCGGCATTAAAAAGTAATTTCTATAATGCAATCCTTGTCCTCCCGGAGTGAAGAGGACCTAAAAAGGACAACATTATCTTATATATCGGTGTTGATCCTCGGGAGGAAAGTGCGTATGCCCGAGTGCATGCGAGATAGATTGTATCTTAATCTCGGGAACGTTCGAATCCACACGCCTCCTTTATCGCACGACGAGACTGGACACACTCTTCCTCGGTTTTTGAAAGTCTGTTATCAGAAGAAACCCTGATATGCAAACAAGAGATCAAATTGATTCGTCAAGTCCTGCGTGGTCATCAATCGTTCACCCACTCGCGAGGAAATACCTGAACGATAGTTGCTTTCGTGCTGATAACTCACTCCAAGAGTACGCGTAAAGACCAATACGACGACGGAAAATCTTATCGGGATGCTCGCAACATGGTTCTTTATCTTTATGATTCTCCATGCGATTGATATGACGATTATGCAGTCGTGTGTTTTCGTGGCGGCACCAGTGCGTCATGCAATCATGGCATTCACGCGAGCATCACACCGTAAACAAGTCGAGACATTGCCAAAAATTGAAGGGAGATACGAGTGGTGATTTGTTCCATTCTGACATTGGATGCTTTATCGAGACCGAGTAAGACATGTATTGCTCGATGTCGCGGTAGCTGAAGTGAGCACGTTTGCAAATAAGAACTGGCCATCTGAATGAAGTCGTGATGATCGCGCTATGAGCAGACCAAAAGAAGAGGTCGCCCATACAGCAAAGCGAATAGCAAGTGATGGCGGTGGCGCGATGGCGGGGACAGAGGTGCAATGAGCCGGAGATTGGCTGGGAACAAATATTATCGGTGGTACGTTGCGCCGTGTAAACGATGAATGTGCAAAGATAACACGGAAATCGGGCCACCACCAAGAGTTTGGATAAAGGTACGAAAGGTACCATTGCCAGGTTACAGCATTCCGCCCTGGAGAGAGAGTCACGATGGATCAATGAGAGGAACCGCAAGAATGGATTAGCGGGTGGACATGCCAAACGCGTCCGGCAGACAATCAAAGTTGATGATACAGGAAATAGGACAGTGTTTGGTGATGTTCCCTCCCAGGTGATTGATGTCAGCTAAATGGTGGGAGGGTATGAACGTGGCGATGTCGTTATCATGGGTGGACAATGAGAGAAGTTGATTCCCTGTACCTTGGCGCGTGTAGACTGGTCAAGAGACTGCCAGTGTTTAGGTAAATCGCAGTCGGGGTTGGTGTACATCCGTGCCAGTGGAGATCGACGAGAAAGTGGTTCATTTCGCGATACGGGTGAGGAGCAGAGTGGGCCAAGGAACGGAGCGATAATGCACGAGGGATGGGAAATGGATGATCCTTGTGGGTGTAGAGAGACGCTCCGTCGACCAAGGAAGGAAATTACCCGATTAATCTCCATTGAATCTCAGATTCACGATCTAAACTCGATCGAAAATGCAAATCGGAGTTTTCGTTCCGTTCATTCCTTTTTTGGTAATCAACACTGGTCTCTTATAACCAATGTACATGCTCACCGATGCTAGTAGTAGTCGGCCATGTCCTCACCATTCTTCATCGGTGAACAATCCACAGATTCACGTCCATCCACTGCTGGTACAAACTCAAATCCTTTCTCTACACCCGATCTCTCCAGTCGCGGTCCAACCCCACCCAATGTAGAACAACGCCAAAACGTCTCCATCGCCGTCCCCGCTGACGTTCCACGCTCTCCCTCTTACTACGGCAGTCGTCCTGCTGGCTTTCCGAACCGCACCTCTTCTGGCCTCCGCATTCGCGAGAGCCTTGCACCACCCCCATCCCGCCCACTCACCGCACACTCCACCCTGCCCTCCCTCCTGCCCCAGAGAAAGTCCATTCGCATGCGCTCTACCCTCCTCGAGGATCCTAGCACCATCGAAAAGCCATGGATAAAAAGGAAAGACCCCTACCAGCGCATTTCGTACTATGTCACCTACGGCGTCGCCTTCCTCGGCATCGTCGCATCCGCCATCCGCTGCTATTTCGGGTACAAGAGCGTGCCCATGCTCAGCGGAAACCTCTGCTTGGTTCTCGACGAAGAGTTTAACACCGATACCGACACCGTCTTTGGCTCGAGCGGAAACTGGTTCCGCGAGATCGAGCTCGGTGGCTTTGGGTAGGCAGCGGTCTCGGTTCCGCTCCTTTAAACTCATGATTTCGTTCTATAGTAATGGCGAGTTTGAGATGACGACAGACTCAACAAACAATTCTTACGTCCAGAACGGGTACCTCTATATCACCCCAACCTTAACTTCCGACGCCATCGGCGTGAACAACGTCTTGGATGGTTACAGCTATAATCTCACCGATTGTACCTACAACATCACAAACCCCGCTGCATTGCCAGGTGGCAGCAACAGCAACACCTCTTCTCAGGCTGATCTCTCCGCATACTACCAAGCTTGCGGTGCCGTCAGCAACGCCACAAGTGGCACCGTCGTCCCTCCCGTTCAGAGCGCGCGCATCAGTACCAGAAACAGCGCCAGTATCCGTTATGGTAAAGTAGAAGTCATCGCAAAAGCTTCCAAGAGGCGACTGGGTATGTGTTCATCCTCACTCGGTATCCACCTTCTCACCATCATGATCTCACAGCTCTGGCCCGCCATCTGGATGCTTCCCGTCAACAATACCTACGGTCCCTGGCCACAGAGTGGCGAAATCGACATCATGGAATCTCGTGGCAATGCCCCTTCATATCCCAACCAGTCAGTTCAATTACCTGTTCCTCTTACGTCGCTAATGGATTCGGCCAGAGGAATTGATTATGTCCGCGGCTCCCTCAATTGGGGCCCCTTGCCGTTCCTGAACGCCTTTTACAAAACGTTTGGTTGGTGGACACAGCGACGGACCGATTACGGTGAAGCGTTCCACACCTACGTGCTCGAATGGGATTCCAGCTTCCTGTGAGCTCTCTTTCTCTCGTTCCTTGTCCTGGCTGACCTCGAGTCGTTTCCAGGCGCATGTATGTCGACTCGAGGCTGAACTACATGCTACAGTTGCCGTTCAACGAACCCTTCTTCACTCGCGGCGACTTCCCGACCGTCGTCGAAAACGGGACGACACCAGTCGTACTCACGAACCCGTGGATAAACGGCACAAACGCAACGCCGTTTGACCAACGTGGGTTCTCTTCTCCGGTGATATGCACGTGCCGGGTTCTGACCTGCTTATAGCCTTTTATCTGATCTTGGATCTCGCGGTCGGGGGCACGAACGGATGGTTCCCGGATAACGTCGGGAACAAGCCGTGGCTGGACGGTTCCAACACGGCCATGCGGTCGTTCATCAATGCCCAGAATCAGTGGTATCCCACGTGGGGGTCCGACGGGGAGAGTTCGTCCTTTGTCGTGTACGTCCGTGGACTTCGCGGTGGCAGGCTATTGACGTTTTTTCAGTGACTCTGTCAAAATGTGGCAGCTGTGTTGACAGGCGCTTGGAAAAAGGAGATGGTGTTTGAAATCGCACTCGGGACGGAGGCGGAATATTTTAGCAATGGGCATCTTGATTGAAATAATATGCCATTTGATATTGGATGTCGATGAGATGTCGTTTACATAAAACATCGACTGCTTTATTGGTTCCGACGAAGGGACGCCACAACGACCAATGGAAAGCTTTTCCTGAAATGGCAAAGGTTCAATCTGGACGCTGTACGGGTTGAATTTTGAAAATGATACGCATCGATATTCCATCCGAGCAGGACTCGCTCCTCCAACGCGTCACTAGTAATGTAGGGCCAACACTATCAATCTCACGACGTAATCGTATCGACCGGACACGAGAACACGTCGGGGTAGAAAACAGCATCCGGCGCTGCGTCATGGTTAGGCCCATTTGCGATCACGGCAATTCACGATGCACCGATCGACGGATGTACCAGCGTCATCAAGGGCGATGCAACCTCAAGGCCCATCAGTGAATAGGCAGGCACAGGCAAGAAATCACCGCGTCGTACGACTTGATGCGTTGTGCGACGCGTCCAGACATACTTGGTCATATGATGATCCTGGATGAATGGATGTGCCAACACCCCAATCCCGCTGGCGGTCATCTTAGATCGGGGCTGGACAACTGGAATGTATATCGAGTGAACGGCAAAGGAACGCCATCCCTGTCGTGTTTGTTCGAGAGGACGACTTGTACAGCCCTTGGATGTCGCACCCGCGGTCATTCAGGGCAAAGTAAAGGACTCAAAGAACGCCCACGACGACCGTGTGCAGAGTCGCCTTCCGTCTGAAATAGTATCACCCACTTCACAGGCAAAATGCCACAAAGTAAACAGTGACCATGTTTGACAGGTAATGGCACCTTGTAAGACTGTCGTTGTGCACATTCGAGTCCCGATGCAAGATACGAGACCAGCCTAGCGGGATCAAGTTGGCGTTGAGCGTCGGGGGATCTGAGACAAGACTCGGACGAACATTTCCGAGTCGACCGAATCCGAATTCTCGAAGACGGGATCAACCGGGGGTTGAGCGACCCTGCACGATACCATGCATGCACGTCTTCTCCCGGTATCGTACCGAAGCCGTGTATCCTAACAAACCTGTGCAACCCTTCTCCCCTGATCTTCCGGAGTTGGGAGTGCGGACGTCCTCATTCCGTCGGCGACTATGAGACCGTCCGGAGGGTGTCACGGTGACCAATAAGATGACCCGAAATAGGAACTGGCAAGGATCGAGACGCCACCCCAACTGCGTCAATGTTGACCCTTGTCAAAAATTCATTTAAATGGCATTTCGTGCCAGCGACACGGTCGTACCTGTAGGCGATCCCAGAATTTTAAATTGGGAGCAGGTTCGAGAATGGACTCGATTCAAAGGCATGCTCGCAGCCCGTTTCCATTACGCCTATCTCAGAACCCGCCAGAGAGTTGTCGAGTTCGCGTTGTCTATGAGATGAATATGTTATGCCTATCGCCAAGACGTCTCTGCACATGGGTTGGATTTTGGTTTGTCATATATTCCGGCCCTACCGCCTATTTGATCCCATTCCGAGTTCATATTCGGGTGAATAGTCTTGAAGGGGTCTCCGGGGGTGAATGGGTTTGGCTTCCGAAGCTCAGGGTTGAACTTGCTTGGTATGTCATTGCCATATCGCGGGGATCATGGTTCTAGTTCGCGAGAATATCATGATGGGGATAGTGTTCTGGTGTAATGAGAGTGTGAGATTGCGAATGTCCCGGTAACCAAGCGTCAAACCGTACGTGCGGACTCCGAAATTGAAACCGATGATCTCACTGAAGAACTCAGAGTGAGCCTCAATATCACATCGACACAACCTTCTTTTGTTTCTCAGTATTAGGAAGACTTAGATTAGTAGCAATAGGGTCTTGGATCGATGCAGAGTTACAACTCAGGTGATCAAGAGGCACATATATCATAAACCACTGGAAAAAGATCAAGAAGAATGTATCACCGATGATCGATGAGAGTCTAAGCGTGACAGTACTCTACAAGAAAGGCAGAGCGAGCCTTGACTGGCCTGTCGCCCACTTGACATTCTCAGATCCCTCCGTCTTTTCGATTCTAAACAAGGTTAGCATACAAACCATTACAGACCACAATGAAGCATCTCCAACGTGTCTCCCCGGACTGTGTACGTTGCATCAGAGTCGATATGCATCGGAATTCGCGCACCAGATCCGATGTCCGAACCCAAATATCCAGGGAATTGTGTCCTCGTTGGGCGTACCGTCGTCACGTAAGAGTCATTCCGGAATGAATGTATCGGGATTGGGATACTCCTTCTCGTTGCGCGATATTGCCCTGAAGTATGACTGTTCGTCATACGCCACACTCGAGGCCTGAGGTCCTTACCAGACATTGGGTATGACCATAGTGCCTGCACCAAATAATCGATCAGAATCTGGAATGAAAACTCAACAGTGCTCACCTTGAGGAATGTAGCATCCATTATATCGTCTTCACTGGTAGCATGAGGAATACCTGGACAAACAATACGATCCGGGAAACATGGATCGCACCAATAGGTGACATCAGAGACCACCTCATTGTCTCACGCAATATTGCAGTCCACATACGGCAACGCCTCCTGATCGTCAAAACTTGGTAATCCCTGTTTCCCCACCACGCTGTCGATGTCGGCTTGTGCACGCCGTTGAACCTCTAGGATGATTCAGTCGTGACATGAGTTAAACGTGTCTGTCGTTGATAATACACAAATTGATACCAGTATGCAAAGGAATAAAACGAACTGTCTCTATAGAGGCTGAGGATAACATTAGCATCAGAGGATCAAATGCGTGCATGTATCTCACCCAGTACAGAGTCTCTGCAGTGTCTGTGATGGCTTGCACAAGGTCAGGGTCCTTCGAATCATCATACAGTCGATATCGAGCAATCGCACCTAGCAACCATAGATGGTGGTGCATATCTCCTCTCCCTTCTGTGCTTCAGTGATCATGCTCACATACATAATCGCTGAATGGTGACTTATCACGAGTCATTTAACACATGCATACGGTGCATGCAATCCTTCCATCGCCAGAGATCAACATCCGGCAGCCTTGGATAGAAATCCCATTCCCGGGAATCACGTTGGCAGCGACATGACCGCACCATAAAAGTACACCTTAGACAAATCCCTCGAAACCCATCGTCGGGCCGACGTTGTCCTTGGGCTTGAACGGTGCCAGAGGTCCTGGCGCAGTGACTGGCCCTGTAGTGCGTGTCGTAGGCAGTCCCAATCCATACCCATGCCCTTCCACCTCGTCCACCAGTGTGTGGTTGCCACCTTGCCACCTCTCCATCGCACATGGAAAATCATGGATGTAGGCGTCCACATGGATGCCATGTCATCGGAGGGACTCGGACGGTCTCGAGCATGTGCACGACAACTTGAAGGCACGCGATCGTTATGACAAGCATAAATTTCCATACTTAAGAAGCTAAAAAAAATGCGTGCGTCACACGCACGATCGCGTGGTGGTGGTAAGGTTGAGAAGGAGGCTTGAGAAGGGAGTATCACTTTTACCCCCTATTCCTTATGTGGGAGTCGACTGTGGGAGCAAAATAGTGCGATCGGATCGGACCCGATAATCGTAAAGAGGCGCGTGTAGGCTGAGCAAAAGAAGTGCTCCTGCAAATAGACGTCCACGTATCCTGGTTTCTGTCACCAATCTACCAGCCGAAAATGTTTCGTAGATTACTCGGAGTGCCAAAGGACA
Organism: Chiua virens; assembly: GCA_019787685.1. Classification (NCBI taxonomy): domain Eukaryota; kingdom Fungi; phylum Basidiomycota; class Agaricomycetes; order Boletales; family Boletaceae; genus Chiua; species Chiua virens. Next base: position 1,819,661 of record JAHNUO010000009.1, on the reverse strand, counting down.
GTGAGTCATGGATAGAATCAATGAAAGTATGCACTCACAAAATGCAAGCATCAGATAATGGTGGTTCCACGTCCCGTGACGGTGACCGTGCAGGAAGTCCAGTCGAAGATCAAGGGAGGGGAATTGAAAGATCAGCCTCGACGGGCCCAAAAACGTCTAGCGAAGGCAGTTTCTGCCAGGACCAATCAACGAAATGGATCGAAAACAATCGAGACCAATGGGAAAAATGCCATATTTTCAGTCGCGTTTTTTATGGAGGGCAAACACGTCTTGAGTGGAGGACAGGAAGGCAAGATTCGACAATGGCGATTGGAGGATGGCGAGGAAGTCGGAACGCCAATGGACGCAAGGGGGTGGGTAAAGCAACATCGCTGTATCAGGGGATGGGAAGTGGATCGTACGTGGGTCGTAATGGGGGCTATGTATCGGTCTGGGGCATGCAGAACCGTGACAATCTCATGCTGGCGAACAAGTTCAAAGGACACGGACGCCCAGTCTGGTCGGTAGACATCTCCCCAGATGGGACCAAAATTGCGAGCGGATCAGATGACAAGACTGCCCGCATCTGGTGGCGTCACACGGGCCAACGACTGCTGACGCTGCAGCATGACTACGAGTTGGCCGGGGTAAAGTTCTCACCTGACGGAACCCTTCTTGCAACTGCCACGTGGGAACGCGACTCTGTTCGCATCTACAACAGCGTGGATGGCCATCTCCTCGTCGAATTCGCTATCAGAGTTGGCTCATATCTTAACCAAAGCCTTGCGTGGAATGACAACAAAAACATCTACGTCGTCTCCTGCGATGGCAGAATCCACTCCCTCGACATATCCAGTGGAGAAAACACTCTCACAATGGCCCATCCGCACCGACGGTGTGACGGAAAGATGGGACTGCATCGTTCTGCACAGTAATTGTAGGTTCATTGCAGCCTCTGCCGACCTTTCAATATCATTCTGGGATACAACTACGGGCATGAAAATCGGGTCTGACATCAACTGCAATCACCGGGTCTTGGCGATGGCAATTTCAGAAAATTACGACATTGCAATTAGTGGCGGGAACGCGATCACAGTTCGGAACCTTGGCAATATCCTTCCTTCTCGCTATGTCCTCAATGTACGCGCATCTATTTCGATAAACTCGATTGTCTCATTACCTCAATTGTAACTGACAACCCAGCAGAATGAGGATCCTGGAGAAGGAATCCGCGTCCCCTCGTACACAGGACAGCAAGTCAAGTAGTACGCTCAAGTTAAACTTGACCTCTAGACTCGCCAGCCATCTAATGTCCAAATCCATCAGATGAAAAGATGCACAGTCTCAAGAAACCTGTGTGGATTCTGAGGAACTTACGAATAAACTTGCAATACTCCAGGACCGCTACGAGGCGCAATCACGCGAACTAACCTTAGCACACAAGGAACTCAAGACCATGAAGTCATCCAATGATGCCAAAGATCGCAAAATTGATGCTCTTACGGCTGAAAGTGGACCGGTGGAAACGTTCCGATGCCGCCAAAGCAGAGGAACTCGTTGCTGCGCATAAGGACCTCGAGACCATGAAATCATCCAATGATACCAAAGATCGCAAAATTGATGCTCTTACGGCCGAAGTGGACCGGTGGAAACGTTCCGATGCTGCCAAAGCAGAGGAGCTCGCTGCTGCGCACAAGGAACTCGAGGAACGTCGTCGCGATTCACAGGAGCTCGTTGCCGTGCGTGAGGAACTTCAGTTCTCCCAATCTCAATCTATCGAGATCCGCAAGTGGTACGACGAACAGCATAGACACCTCAAGTCCATCGTCGAACAAAGTCAGCCCCAACTATTTCCCGTCCAGAATTTTATCACCCAGGCGGACGCGCGCTGCAGAGATGAATATCATCGACACGCTTCAACGCCTCAATGAGACCATTCACTGGAGTTCGACATTCATCGCAGATCGTATCATCCACAACTTCCAGCCACGAGCCACGAACCCAACAGAGGAGCAAGTTTCCATTCCAAAAAGGGTGACGGATTCTATCGGCCAATCCCTCGTGAATCGGTTACGGAACGGCTCGCACACTGAGGTTGTTGCGCAGCTTCCTATCGCCTTTCGTGCCTGCATCGTCTACCACTTGTACGAGATCATGTCCTCGTGGTCCATCAGTAGCGAGCCCGACCGGCTCATCCGTGGATTATACGCCGCCGTCCGTGAATTAGGTGAAGACAGAATCTAAATGCGCCACCTATTATTTTTCTGACAGTGGATAACAGAGTCTCAAACAGCAGCAAGCCGCTGGAGGTCCCTCACCTTTGCCTGTATCTCACCGACCTGTTCGAGCAACCCTGGCATGTTCATCGCGGACATGATGGATAGACTCTCTGACGTTGTCGTCGTCGCCGGTTGCGCTCCTTCCACCTCTGCTGCGAAGGAAATGATCTCGTCAAAATTCCGCCATCGTATATTCGTTATCCTCACTACTGCGGGACAGCTCACCAAGTCGATCATGGATGCGGTGTCAGCCGACTATCGTGTCGAGGTCATTCGTCCACAAAAAATGTTAGATGAGGGAACAATGGAAGTCGACTCGGTTGGTCAGGGAAAAAGGTGGAGAAGCCGGATTGTGTTGTGCACCACTCAGTTGGGCTTGTCGAAGGAGGTCATCACGCAGTTGAAAGTCGGGCCAAACAAGAAGAATACGGTGACAGTGACGAATTTAGTCCAACCGAAGGTTCTCACTGGGTACTAGGAAGTGAGATTGGTGTAGTACCGTCGTCTCAGAGAGGTACCGTTTTTGTCTTCGTCTGAAGTCTGTTTCTTCTCCACTGCTTTGTTGCTTCAGTTTATCATCATTTCTTGTCCAATGAACGGGATTGATGCAATACCCTCTGCCTTTTTGTCTTATGTTCATGTTCAATCATTCGTTGTCTGTATTGTTCCCCGATTGCCCTCGAGTTGTAGCCTGCACACCATTCATGCCTCGTTTCGAACCTGCGAAGTAGCAGAAACCTTGCTTGAACGCACGAGATTATATAATAGTGATACATAAAAGGAAGTGACAAAAAAGGAAGGTCTTTCAGTGGTGAGTTGTTCCCACGAATTATGGGGGGCGATAGAAACCTTGTCAAGCAAGGTAATAAGCGATGGCAAGTCCAGCAATGTGCATGATGCTAGCTTAGTGATAACTCCATAACATTGAATTTCTTTACTACTCAGACAAGAAGATCTCGATACGGTCTTGAACCAATCCAGAATTACTAGATCTCAGCCTATGTGACCAAGAGGCAGATATGTCACAGGTTACTGGCTCAGGATCCAGAGCAATAAATCAATGATGCGAGCCTCTGACAATCCATTCCTTCGTCCCTCGGAACGAACTTGCACGGAAATGGGCGCGGGTGTCTGAAACAGCACATAAGCGTGACGACACCCCACAACATTGAAGGGAGGACGAGCCTCGTAATTCCTGTCATCCACTTGACATCCTCAGACCCCTCCGTCTTTTCGATTCTAAACAAGGTTAGTATACAAACCATTGCAGACCACACTGAAGCATCTCCAACGTATCTGCCCGGACTGTGGACGCCGTATCAGAGACTCCATAACTCGACGTGCACCGGAATTCGCGCACCAGATCCGACGTCCGAACCCAAATATCCAGGGAATTGTGTCCTCGTTGAGCGTCCCGTCCTCACGTATGAATCGTTCTGGAATGAATGCTTCGGGATTTGGATACTTCTTCTCGTTGCGCGATATTGCCCTGAAGTACGACTGTTCGTCATACGCCACACTCGAGATCTGAGGTCCTTACCAGACATTGGGGAAGACCATAGTGCCTGCACCAAATAATCGATCAGAATCTGGAATGAAACCTCAACAGTGCTCACCTTGAGGAATGTAGCATCCATTATATATATCGTCTTCACTGGTAGCATGAGGAGTACCTGCACATACATTACGATCCGGGAAACCAGGGGCAAAATGGACCGCACCCATAGGTGACATCGGGGACCACCTCATTGTCTCACGCAACACAGCGTCCACGTAGGGCAACGCCTCCCGATCGTCAAAGCTTGGCAGTCGCTTTCGCCCCACCACGCGATCGATGTCGGCTTGTGCACGCCGCTGAACCTCTGGATGGTTCATCATGACATAAACAAAGGTTAGAAGAGCTGAACGTGTCTATTGTTGATGCTTCACAAAAATATACCGTATGACGAAGTAATAAAACGAACCGTCACCATGGAGGCTGATAGTAGCATTAGCATTAGAGGATCAAATACGTGCATGGATCTCACCCGCATATAGACTCCCTGCGCTGTCTTTGATGGCTTGCACGAGGTCAGGGTCCTTCGAATCATCATACAGCTGATATCGAGCAATCGCATCAGCAACCATAGATGGTGGCGCATTTCCCTCTCCCTTCTGTGCTTCAGCGATCATGCACACACACACGGTCGATGAATAGTGACTCACCATGCGTCGTTTAACCCATGCATACGGAGCATGCAATCTGTCCACCGCCAGAGATCGACATTCGGCAGCCTTGGACAGAAATATCATTCCCGGGAACCACGCTGGCAGTGACGCGACTGCACCATATACGTACACCTTAAACGATAAATCCCTCGAAATCGTGTAAAGAGAGCCTACCGAACGGAAATGCGGCGTACAACGCGGTGATTTGAGGAGTGCAATAGCGAACCACGAGATATGTAGCACGGTACATCGCTGATACGAATGTCTCTCCTCCCTTCATGTCGTGACCATACGTCACCGCCATCACTATGGCTGCTGCGAACCTACGTATGAGTAGCACGTCAGTCAGCACTATAACATGGTGATTTTCGGAAACGCACGTAGTGAAGTGCTCTGGGTAGTCCAACGGATTGTCCAAAAGGCTCTCCATCATTTCATATGCACTCTTCAATTGTCTTGGACGATAGGTAAGTGCTTGTTTAGCGCGAAACGCTCGATGCAGCAATCGTCTGTGTAACCTGAACCTTGGCCCATACCGAGCCACCGAAGTACCCCAATCAAAGTCGAATCTATAAAGTAATGCCGATCAGTGGAACTCGTAACTCACAACGAAATGAGAACGTACAACTGCGCGGCAGAGAACTGAGGTCGATCAGAGTATTTTTTGGATCGCTTGTCGAGCAAAGCTACGGCAAGTTCTTCTGAGTTCAATATGACGACCTTCTTGCCCAAAGCACGTATACAAATGAGATCTCCTGTTTTAAGGTCGCAGCAGCGACCGCATCCGCTTAAGATTGTATCAAGGTGATCTATGCATAGAGTAACTTACCGTAAGTTTTTGACCACTCCATATAAGTGAGATAAGGTTCCCCCGGGTTGACGCCGAGTACATTTCCAAGGAAAGGAATGGGTGTAGGACCAGGTGGCAGTGGTAGCTTCTCGTGCTGTCTGAACCTTCGTACACCTTCGATGGAAAGCAACACAGCCGTAAACCCGAGTAGGATGATGCTCATGTCGATTTGGTGGAAACGAGAGGACTCGGAGAGACTGCTCGTGAAATTTGGCTTGAATTTATCCAAACGCTGCGGCAACGCCACGGAATCGCAAGCCAATATTTACCTGGTCTTCCTCATGTTCTCATCTAATGTAAAGCCTCAGGAATCTTAATAGCCGTGCACTTCAAACGCGCATTAGTCGTTGTGCTATGCTGTCACACTGCCGTGCCGACACATCAACGTGTCAGGAGAGTGCAGTGTTTCAAGTTGCGCGCTATGTCAGGCACATACCACGTCGTCGTCGCGTCGCAGGAGCGGTAGATCGCGCGTGGACGTCTGTCTTGGTGCCATGTCATCGAGTCGGCAAGATGTGTAGCTTGAAGGTTCAGAGCGCCACTGGCAAGTCCGAGTCGCCCGGGTAGGTTCGCAGATATGGACGACCCAGCTGCACGGAAGTTGGACTGACTTTTTTGCTCATAAATAGTAGTCCTACCGCACATAGTTAGCTAGAAGGTCACTACTAGACAGATGATACCTCTGTTTGCCAACATTCTTCGCCACTATCTATACCCCATACTCTCCAAAAACACATACCCTGGGCTCTTTCCCGAGGGGGTATGGGTTATGAGAGAGTCGACTGTATTTCAGCGAGGATGACGCAGTACGTCCATTCAAAATACGAAACGTACTGAAACGATATATAACGGACGTGAATCAATACACTAAGCACAAGTTGTAAAGGAACGTTTCGTCTGCCGTGAACTCTGACAACGTTTGGATCGAAAAGCTTTGCGAGCCATTTGGCAACCTCCCTGTGATGGCCAAACCCACGTCGCTCATCAAGTAATATGTACATGTTCCAATCAACCGACCCCTCGCTTCTTCTCGTTTCAGCAAAGGATTAAACCGCGGCGGGCATCGACCCATGAACGGGAATGTGACTTGTAAGCGCAACGCCGGTATCACCCGTCTCCTCGGACATTTCGCTAACATGTGACCAGTACGTGAGTCATAACCCATGAAACACATCATGAAGAAGAGCAATTTTACCTTGAAGGGGAGTCACGAAGATCAAGAAGTATCCGGACGGCTCTGCTCGAGGCAATCATGCTAGAAGCATTGGTTCAGTCACGCTGACAAAGATTGATGGATTCGAATTACCTGGCACTTACAGCTGGAATGCCATGCCTATAAGCCGCTTTATCCACATACAATCGCGCACCAGAGGTACTCACCACAAATACCAGTCATGTTTACCATCTCTGTCATGTAGAGTCAAGTCAGGAATGGCTCGAAAAGAAATGAAAGGGCTAGCCTAGTCTTACGTTCGACGTCCAGGAAGCCAAACACCTAGAATGTTGGGTAAGCGAGGATGAAGGAGCCAAACCGAGTGCGAAGACTGACCGTGGGCGTAATGTAAGTGGCGACAGTGACGACAAAGTACATAACACCTTGCGAGTACAATCGAGTAATCAAGGGGGATTTAGACTTCTTTCTTGAGAGTCCCACGATGGTCAATATGAGAACTATAAAGTCGTAGCACAGAGCTTGCGTAGCTCGATGTTTAAACCCCCTCTTTGGAGAAAAAAAGGCGTAACTTACAGTAGACAAAAACAGTCGCATTCACATTCGCGTGCGTGATATGGACCACACACCCCTCGCCCGGACGGATCATCCCTTCGAGATTTGCCACGTCTAATTAAAGGAGATGGGTGGAGAGGAAAATTGGCGCAAGGCAGATTCGCACCTAACGCGAGAACGATCCAGTGTCCGAGAGAAATGACCAGCAGCACAACGTGCACGAATCGATTCCCCTTCCAGATCACCCATCTACGTTCTGTGACATACAAACGACAGACGTAAACTAGTCCTGTACGCACGTGCGAATCATAAGGTTTAAGGAGGTGCATGCCAGACCAATGTCTCCTATAGCCTAATGTTAAACTTTTAGAAATATTAAACTGAAAATGGAATCATAGTTCGCTCACCGCTATGGCTCTACCGCCAGCTGACATATAGAAATTATTTGCTTTGAAAAAAGCAGTGTGATAACAAGAACAAGAGAACTCACGCAAGCAATTCAAGGTGGTCGAAGGCGGAGTTACCCTAATCGCACTTGGAATGGAGTGAATGGAGCTGTCCATCGATACTTATGGGATGCGTACTCACGTCAAAAGCAGAAAAACAAATGTACATAACCGTCCAATAAGATAAGGGATCTTCACGTGGTGTTATATTCTGAAACGTGTCCCGAGGGGGGCGGCTTATCTTACCAGAGGCCATTGCAAAGCACGGCGCCCAAGAATGACTGCGTGTTCCACACCAAGGGATTGTAAATATTCCCACCTTGCAGACGATCAGAGGACATCCGATTGCGCAAAGAGAGAGAGGAACGTACCCATACAAGCCCAACATGAGACATATCAGATTCGGCTGAATGTTCTGAAGGTGTTTTATCAAGGCTGGGTCTGCCCAATTAACCATAGTTCCAGTTGGAAATTGCGCAACTAATCAACAAGCGCTTATAAAGACCGTTTGTGCAATGAGGGGAGGATTGGCGAAATTCCAACGATGCTTTGTCTGTCGATCTAAGTATCTCCCAGCAATACTTAGCCTGTCACTGCACCGGCCAAGCCTTGACGATGTGACGAAATTGACAGGGAAACTTTCTCACAGATAATCAGGGGCATTGATTCATTGTTTAGCCGACTTGACACCAGTTGGCTTGGAAAGCTGGAACTCACTTTCAGTCGCGCTTACATGTGACCCACTGACTCGGAGCACAGTGATGCCCTCACAGACTGCTCGCATGACGATTCGACCGCGATACCTTGACCTCTTGCTTATTCTCCCTTTTGGAGTCCTTAACCTCCTTTTGTTGCAACCGCCGACTTGTATTGCAGTTGGTTGGGAAATGCACCTTGAAAGTGGCTGAGTGACGCAACCATTCAAGGCACTTGCCCTCGTTAAAACGTTGATGGGCAATTAATCGGACGCTTTGAAAACGGCATGGCTTGAACCCAACAGAATTGTAGGGTCAAAACGAGTGCACGTTGATAAAAATGGTTATATACTCAACAGGGGTCTCAACTCAACCTTCGTAACTTCACTTGCTTGTCGGAAATATATTAACCAGGGACATGGCCGACCCTAGCATGAATACTCCCTTCATCGGATGTCCATGAGCCCAACTACGCTCACCTCTGCAGCTACGAGACCCAATGTCCAGAAATGGCAGAGCGGGAAAGAAGGAAGCTTGACAGCGGACGAGACAGAGGCGAAAGATACAAAATCATCCAACGTGGCAGAGCCCTGTGAGTGGGAATGGTTTGTTTAGAAATTTCTCGAAGACCTTAAGTACTGTATCTCAATACGGCATAAGGTAAGATTGTCCCCGACCTGACATAAGATCTGCCGCCACTCGTCACTGGACATACTTATCCCAATCGGCTAAAACCAAGGCAACAGGAGGGATGAAGACGTGCACGATTGCGTTCCGAGTGGTTCGTGCAGATAGGGAAAGAACACTGCCAAATCCAAAGGTGGGGTTAACATTGGGCTCCGAGATACCACCATTGAAGCTCGTTTGTGGCAACCAACATGAGACAGCAACGTGGGGGAAAATTTGCGCGCTTGATCTTGACGAGTTGCATTTGTCGATGTGATCCATAGCGGTCAGCCTCGATGAAGCCTTTCTGCCACACACCGACTCTTCACTAAAGAGCGTGTATGAGTAATTGGTATATGCTACCTAGATGAACAATGAGGACTCGTCAGCGGGAAAGTATGCGATGCAAAGGTATAAATTTCGGAGGGTAAACGAACACACGTAAAGAACAGAACCAAAGTCTGTCCCTAACTGTACGGCACTGGGATATGCTTATATCGCCCCTTGCATTGCAAATCGGAGTTCAGGAGGTTACTCAATCTGTTGGCTTGTTGCGAAGGGTTACCACATTTCCCACGTTGTATTGATTTGGTGATGTCGAAGAAATCTCTTTAATCCATGGAGGGCAACTGGGGTCACACCAAACCTGAACGTGTCAATTTTCTGTTCTGCTATTGCGAAGGGTAAGTATAAATGGGTATATTCTGAAAAAAAAAAAACGGACCAGTGCCAGGATTTCCGACTCAAGGACCCTTACTTCCTCATCGAGTCGCTGCCGTTGTTTCGACAGCATCTGAAGCCTGCGTTCCTCGCGCTTATTTGCGGTTGGTGCTGTTGCTGCGCGAGACTGCATTGCTTGGGCCGCTTCTACCTGTCTCACTGGCTAGTCGATGACCTACCCTCATGCGGGACGAAGGACAGACCTTGCTTTGAACCAATGCCTGTTTTCGGCTGAGGGCTTTCAGACCTCTTTCCGCGCGTTCGATGAGCTCATTAATTTGTGGTTCGATCTCATCTGCGAGGTCTGTCTTATTCCTGCGCACGGTGCCTTCGTCTATGAGGAGGAAGACCTGGTGACTGTTAGTCCGTGATAAGATGGGAGGACATGAAGTATACCCTCTGATTCTCCAACACTTTACTCATCCTCGTTAGATCACATGTGCCATTACGGAGGAGTTGCTGAGCCTCGTACGCCTATTCTGCGATGAGTACGTTCAGTCGACTACGTGTTTGGCGCTACCTCTTCGCAACAGTCTTCCATCGCAAGCACGCATTCCCTCAGATTCGGTGGGCAGATTGCATTGGCATCCCCACGATAAATGTCATGCGAACCTGCAAAGACGGATTCTCTAGGCCTAGGGAGGGCTGACAGACGTGGAGGCATCGGGGTGCGAGGCGCGACTTCCGAGAGACGCGTCGAGTAAATGAGTCGGAGATTGAAAAGTTGAGCAAAGTATATATATAAAGAGCAACTCCGCTAGTTGTTGCTCTTCAAGTGTCCATCCAACTCACGAAAACGTTAGCCTTGTGCGCAGATTCACTTCTGAATAGCGTCTGATTTCAGATTGGTGGAGCGGGGCATCCATCTGGGTGCTCACGAGAACGAGCGCCGCTGCCTAGCTCGCTTTCTGTGTGGTCTTCTGCGGCTGAGTCCACCTTGCGGTGTCGATTCGTTGCAGGGGATCCGAGGGCTGATGTAGGGTGGCCGTGGGGCGTCATATTCCTGTATCTTCCGTACCCGCTCCTCTCGCGAGGAGTTGCTACTATGTGGCCTTGACGGTCGGGTGAAACCATGACGCATACAATTCATTTATCTGTCTTAAAATGTGCCTACCTTTGATTCTGAACCTTTGTACTTTATTAATGTGATTTGTATCGTAAGTTGAACCTGAAAGTGTGCAAGGAGTAGTACTTGACGGGAAGCTGATGAGTCCGAAGCTCTGATGACTTCGTTGAAGCAACATGTAGTTATATCTTAGGCTCGGTCACTCATTAACAACATTGAATGGTCCATCCAAAGTCATCATTCGAGATAACGGATCTTTTTGATACACTTCAATAAACTAGCGGACACTATTTTCATTCGATTGGTACCTGTGATAGTATCGAAGTTGCAAGTTCTTTGATTCATCACGCTCTAATCGACAAAGCTAATAAATGCCGAGTCCAATTTGGTAGTTTGTTCTCATGCAGTTCAGTGACTAAATTTTTGGGTTGGACCAAACGCGAGTTGTCTCAAGATGCAGACTCTCGTGCGGGGAGTGCCTTGTTCATGGCACTGGGCACTTCGTTCACGCCATCCTCGACTACCTTCCTCGAACTCCTTCCCTGTTTGCTCTTTAGGTTGGCGCGCTGCTTCGACTGCAACCGCGCCTGCACCGGAGAACACAGAGACTCCACAATACACCTATCCCAAGTATGAACTGTCGGAGGGAGACATCAAGCGCATCAATTGTCAAAGAAATATTGGTGTTTCTGCACATATTGACTCTGGCAAGACCACCCTGACGGAGCGTATTCTCTTTTACACTGGTCGGATTCGAGAGATTCATGAGGTTCGTGTTCTGTTTGCCCTTCCAAGGCTTTCTCCTTCATTCACGTATACAGGTTCGTGGTCGGGACGCCGTCGGTGCCAAGATGGACAGTATGGAACTCGAGCGGGAAAAAGGTATTACTATTCAGAGCGCGGCCACTTTTTGCGACTGGGAAGCATCGTGCCTCACCACTGGCGAAAAGCAAAAGTATGCCATCAATATCATCGATACGCCAGGTCAATCTATTTTCACGCGAAATACCCTTACACTGACCTGGGTAATGGCGTAGGACACGTGGATTTTACCATAGAGGTCGAACGCGCCCTGCGTGTCCTCGACGGTGCCATTTTGGTCTTGTGTGCTGTATCTGGTGTTCAGAGTCAGACTACTACAGTTGATCGTCAAATGCGTCGGTATAATGTCCCTCGAGTATCCTTCATCAATAAGATGGACAGGTACGAGTAGTACATGGCTGCGGTATCAATCCTCTAAGACGTGTTTTACAGACCTGGTGCAAATCCGTGGAGAGTTATCGGTCAAATTCGGTCAAAGCTGAAAATCGCAGCGGCGGCGGTCCAGGTTCCCATCGGTGTCGAGGATGAGCTCAAAGGTGTGGTAGATCTAGTGCGTTGGAAGGCAATCTACAATGAAGGCGAGAAAGGGTATCTTAATTTGATTGCTCGGTTTGGACCTCAGTTCTCATCTTGCGCGTTTCTTCAGTGTCAAAGTCGTGAAGTCAGACGAGATTCCGGCCTCGGTCATTGATCTCGCCAAGGAGAAACGTGCCGAGCTCATCGAGCAGCTTGCCGAAGTTGACGATGAAATCGCAGACTTGGTTCTTGCTGATGAAACACCGTCTGGCCAGCAGATCGCCGAAGCTATCCGCCGCGCCACGGTTGGTCTCAAATTCTCCCCCGTGTTTCTCGGTTCGGCGATCAAAAACACGGCTGTACAACCTATGCTGGATGGCGTTTGTGCTTACCTCGCTAACCCTGCCGAGTCGACTGTCACTGCTCATGATACGAGATTGCCGCATGGTTCCCCTCCAGTCCCGCTTGTCCCTGCTGCAGAAGCACCTCTTGTTGCGTTAGCATTCAAGTTGGAGGAGGGGCGATTCGGCCAGTTGACTTATATGCGGGTGTATCAAGGTACTCTGCAGAAGGGTGCCTTCATCTTTAATGCCCGCACGGATAAAAAGGTCAAAGTTCCTCGTCTGGTTCGTATGCACAGTAATGAGATGGAGGTCAGTGTTACCCTGTTTAACGTCATGTTTTCGCACTCAATTACTTACAGGATATCAATTCCATCGGCCCTGGTGAAATTTGTGCTGTCTTTGGTGTCGAGTGTTCCTCAGGTGATACCTTTACGGATGGTTCTTCCAGTTTCTCCATGGTCAGTCCTGTCGCGAAGGGAATAAGTCGAACTCATATGGTTGTATAGACGTCTATGTTTGTTCCCGAGCCCGTCATTTCTTTGGCGATCAAACCACAAGGACAGGAAACACCGAATTTCTCTCGTGCTCTCAATCGGTTTCAGAAGGAAGACCCTACGTTCAAGGTGCACATCGACCGTGAGAGTAAAGAGGCATCTACCATCTCATTTCAACGCCTGATTCTGTCTCATCCTTGTGCTAGACCATCATCTCTGGTATGGGAGAACTACACCTAGAGATATACATCGAACGGATGCGTCGTGAATACGGTGTTGTTGTCTCGAGTGGTAAACCTCGCGTGGCCTACCGAGAGACGATCACAGAGCGTGCCGAATTCTACCATACACACAAGAAGCAAACAGGTGGTGCCGGTCAATTTGCTAGGGTCATCGGGTGTGTGGAACCTATCCCCTTCGACCCAGAAAATGGACAGGATAGGGAATTCGTGAACACCGTCATGGGAGGCAACATCCCGCACAACTACATTCCTGCATGTGAAAAGGTGTGTCGTTGTGTTACGGCCGTGAAGTGGGTATCACTAGGGAATTGAACTGACTTGTACTCCTTTCAGGGCTGGTTCGAGGCACTCGAAAAGGGCTCTCTCTCGGGGAACCCTATCGTCGGTGCCCGGATGGTCCTGCAAGATGGATCGTATCACGTGGTGGATTCTTCCGAGCTCGCCTTCCGTATTGCGACTATTGCCGCCTTCCGTGAAATCTATTCGAAGACGAAGCCCATCATCTTGGAACCGATCATGACGGTCGAGGTCGTCGCGCCTGGTGAATTCCAGGCGGTGGTGATCGGGAGTTTGAACGCGCGGCGGGGAACGATTCTGGACAGTGAAGTACGGGATGAGGAGTTTACGTGTACAGCGGAGGTGCCGTTGAACGACATGTTTGGGTACTCAAGCCAGTTGCGGGGTGTGACTCAGGGCAAGGGCGAGTTTAGTATGGAGTACCGGGTGCGTTGTGGGTTCTTTCTTCGTGTGGTTTCAGTGCTGAAGGTGTTCTTTTGATAACAGACGCATCAACCTGTATTACCACATGTGCAGAAAGAGCTCGAGGAGGCGCATAAAAAGACGATGCCTCAGGCAAAGAAATAGATTGGCATTGCTAAACATCAGAGCTAGATTCGGGCATCTTTATCACGACGCATATAGAGATTATTGCATCCACTTATTACTGTACGCACGTATATAATGAACACGCACCCGCTCTCATGATACTTAGCTCTCGATGGTCGTGACTCAGGATCGAGGTAACTGATGTTTTACTCGCATTTGGGTTTCCTAAGTCCCTTATTCCGAGCAGAGTCTGGAACCAGTTGGGATATGACCGCTTGAGCTTTGAGTGCGAAGAGCAGAACGTCACCGTATATGTAGGTGGTAAGCGTATGATAAGCTATTGATAGGAATTAGTATCTCAGCACAGGCTTTGTCTGTTGGAGAAGGCGCCACCAGCACCAACCTGCTCCAATAATAGACATAGATGATGGGGTAGCGGCGATGTCTATCGTCACACCATACCCTTACCATCCCAAGGTAAGCATACAAGCCGTCTGATTCATGTTTGCGTCAGTCATGTGATCGTCCCGACCAATACCAGATCATTCTGCTCAGACATCCTCTGGAATGACACCAAAGCACAGGTGTCGATCAATTATACAGGTGTCTCTTTGGACGGCGTGCCACACTCAAATGTGAGCGCTTCAGACCCCTCCCAAAGTATGTCTGGTGTCGTGCGATCTGGTCCGCCGACCGAACCGGCTCGGCACGAGGACTTGAGACCCCATCATGACACCGTTCGGATTCGGGAGACTTCCTCCGGCGTACAACCCTGACTGGGAAGGATCGCGTGGTCCGCCAGTTCGTCCACTGCCTGAACCTATGACCGTGGACGCGACATCGGCACCCCCGGAGGCCTCGCAACGGAAGCTGAAATAGTTATCATCCATCTGCATTGTGGTTCTTGCGTCGAGCACGAGTGTTGTGCCATTGATATCATATTGATCAGCATTCCGGCTGACTGCACCTTTATCATGCCGGACCAATTGGTCGATTGATTCTGTTGACCTTCTTTCCTTTCCGTAGCACCATGTTATACTTATATTCTCCATAGTGTGTTATGAGCGAGCTAATCACACAATGACACGCCCAGATAGTGGGTATAGAAGCTTAAACGAACCCTCATATACATAGGACTCAGTGTTTCACTCCACTCCATCGCCGGGTAACTCACGTCAAGTACTGCTACTGTATGGTTAAACTTGCACTATGCGGAATTCAGTGTCAGGAAGTCACGTCCCAATCTCTCACTGTACAGTCGAAGTAGCAGGCAACAGTCTCATCGTTCCACATTCACGACCACGACATGCAGGACAATCATACCTGGATCACACATATCCAGCCGCTCTGTTGCTCTCATCCACCAATCCCTTGACTGTCTGCGCAATTTCAACTGCACCCTGTGCCAATGATGGGTACACGAATCAGGTTGCATGTACGAAGCAGAAAACAGCGACCGGTCCCACTCACAGGCGTATCGGAATGACAGCAGATGGATACCTCGGAGACGTTCTGACCGATAGGCAAGTGTGTGCCGCCAACCGTGGTCACCACGTGCAACTGGAGCAAGTTTTGAACCTGACGTGCAAGCCAGTCAGATCAGCTCGTGACACGGGTCCATCCCGTCCTTGAAAAAGACGTACTCGTTGTCGGACGACGTCGAGTGGAACAGGGTCATGCTTCCTACAGATTGTCAGCAGGTCGGCGCCGGTCGGGTCAAGGAAGCGTTACTTTGTGATCAACAGCTTTCCTTCGTCACTATAGTCGAGGTCTGCGAACCATTCTGTGTCATTCGCTGTGAGTGATATCCGCGGCGACGGGCATGCAAGGAAAGGATATGCTACCCGCAATGAATGGCACGCCTAACTCTTCAGCTGCGTGTTGGTGAGCAGTGCCCGCGAGGCCCATGAAGGCGACACCCGTGTCGGGGCGGGCCCCACGACCAGTGAAAATGTTGGCCACGCCCACGACGGCACGGGCGAGGTCGAGGTTACGTGCCGTTTGCCCGTATATAGCACCGTGTGGTTTGATCTAGACGACACGAACAAACCCTGCAAGGTCAGGCAAGATCTCGGAGAACCGGGAGCACGGACATGGTTGAGAGGGAGTCCGTGACGCTTCAGGAAGCCGTCCAATGCGCCGACTTGGTAAACGAAGCAAGATGCAAGTTCGTCCTGGATGAGAGTACATCAGCTCAGAGTCAGTCGGCCTCGATAAAACTTGTGCGGCTTACCGGTTCGATAGCCATCTCACGCCGCCCGAAGCCTTGTAGGTCTGGAAGGGATGGATGAGCACCGACGAGAACGTGATTCACCTTGGCAAGAAGCACAGTCTTGTTCATCACAGAAAAGTCCCTGAAAAAAATGACGCCAGATAAGCATTGGAACCGAGATGGATCGTTGTTCCAGCTCACGATGCATGGAATCCACATGCAATATTAGCCAAGTGGATGGTTTTCATGAGACCTTCGTCGTCGCCCTAATTCCTTACGTTCACTACATGACCCAGGCCACTTGAAGCCCAAGTCAGAGCATACCCACCATCGTGAATAGAGAAAAACCCTTGGTCAAGAGTTAGAGAGAAATCATTCCGGATGCCAATGTATCAGCCCTACCTCCCCCATGTCGCAATTGACCGTGGCACGTAACGGTTTCGACATTGTGGATAGAAGCGAAGCTGACGGCGAGTTCACGGACAAGTGTACACCTGATGTCGATAATAAGCATCGGAGGTATTCGGGCCGTTTGATTGTGTCTTGTGAACAAGGTCCACAGGGATAAATTTAGAGGCATTCCTGGCGCAAAGTCACTCCACTTTTGAGGGATAGGTTTATTTGTAGCTAGGACTCGGTCAAGCACCTGTCACTTATGACCAGATGAACAACGAAACGGTGCGTTCCTCTATGTCGAGCGTGCCATCAATATACTACCAGTAAGGTGGGAAAGGTATATTCTGATATTATGCGATAAGGATTGCAGTTTCGCGACAGATCAAGCGAGATAAAATTACCTAGTGTATAAAGCACCCTAAGGTCTCACCTTTCCCCACATCAACTTCTTCCGAACTCCCTACCCATAACCCGTGGTCCAAGGATGGCTTCGTCGCGAATCTGTTCGAGTCGTTGCACCTCACGTCTAAGGTAAGCGACAAGCGTCTCCACAAGTTCCGGGTAAGCAATGTACCTACTGTTTGTGAGTAATGAGGCAATACAAACGACCGCGCTGAAGACGTCTCACCGATTGTTCTCGTTTGCACCAAAGTCATAAACACCGCTTGAATCGTCGTGAGCAATGCGAAATTGTAGCATGCTTGAAAATATGACACGCACACCCTATACCAGCAACATCGTGTTAGACAAGTATGACTCGGAGTCTTGTTGTTGAGGTCATCTGATACCAGGAAAATCACTGATGTTGTATAGCTGACAGGCGTTGCCAGTGGGGTGTGCCACACTGCCAGTTCTCTGTCTGATTTGAGACCGAGTGTTCAAAATCGTACCATTACAACGCAAATAATGGATAGCACCTGTGACATAGTCCAACAAGGATCAAGACGCCTACAAAGGGCGCTGCTGCAAGGCACTCCAAGTTGATGCCACTGAGGTACTGATTTCATAGATATCTTCTCACGAAGAAGAGTCGTGGGCTGAAGCGGGCCTGTAGGCGCACATCTTGTCCTGTTGACTTGACACCTCCACCGAGCCCAGGTCATCATGCGCGTTTTGCAACCATCATCGCTACTAGTGCTTATTCCTGCTTACCTCTTTTTCTTGTCCTTTCCCATTGGTGTGCTGAGCAATGACAGTCTCGACACTGGCTTACAGCCTGAGACCGAGGTAGACCAAGGAGCTGCGGGGTCGTCCAGCGGTACTGTGACAATTGTCCTCTCTTGCCCTTTCAATATTTAACTCTTTGTTGACCAGATATGACAGTGGTAGACTCACGGACATGGTCTCAAGTCGTCAAAGTTGAGGAGTACACAGCGTTCTTGAATCCGTCCCACATTATCGAGAATATAAAGGGTTCGAATACAGTGACCAACACCACTATTCAATTTTCTCATTCTATTTGCAGGCGCATTGCTCCCTTCAGACCTGAACCAGGTGGCTTTAGTGCAACCTGGGGCTCTTGCACTACCTAACAGTGATGGATCACCCTCTGACTTTTGGGACGCAGTCGAAAAATATGAGAATACCATGCAAGATTACGTTCCTCAGCTTCTCAACAGCGCCGCCGTTTTCTTCGATTCCACCAAATTCACTGATATCATCTCTGCGATGTATGACATAGTAAACACCACCGCCACTTTTCACAACACCATACAAGAGACTCTTCACACTCACGACATGACTTTGGATATGGTCACCGAAGAGCTTGAAGGCGTTTTTACATCGATAGCGAAAGACCTCGAAACACGTCCATCTCCAGATGGGGCACCCGGCTGCGCTGAATTGACAACCATGGTCGACGAGATCCTGGATAAAGTTGCTCTGGACCTTGAACATCTTTTTCAACGTCTCGGGATCGAGGAAGGGGTTGCCACGGATTACATTCGCACTGCAAAACCACACATTCAGAGGCTTGTAGTCGCCGTCTGTACGTCCGTCTTGTGCGTCGAGGTGGACTGGGATTGCTAAACGCCCACAGGTGAGATCAACAAGCAGTATCCAGACCTCTTCCATGCACTTGCATTTTCTGTGGCCGTGTTACTCATTCCGCAAGGGTGGATACTTAGGCCGTTTTTGAGTCTGCTCGGCTTTGGACCGGCAGGTCCTCTCAAATGTATGATTATAATTTGATACAGAGTGCCCAAGCTCAACTCGATGCTAGATTCCGCTGCTGCATGGCTGCAAAGGTACTTTTGGGGTGCCGCAGTTAAATCTGGTAGCTGGTTTGCTTGGCTTCAGGCTGCTGGAATGGGCGCTGTTCCAGTATGGGCTGACATTGTCACCAAGATGTACTTAATGATTGGTGGTTTGTTCGGGATGTTCACTGCATCAGGAAACTTTACGAAGTCTACATAGTGCTATTTAAGGAGCTTTTGCATGTGGGTTTGGGTTGCAATGTGGTTCTGTTCTGTATTTTGATCAATATATGTACATGTACTTGGCCCCTGGTGGCCACCGAGTTGACGTGCGGCAACCCCGTTCCCACGGTCCCCCCCAGGTGCGGGCGCGGTGACGCTGCATGCGGAAATACATCGCGTGCACCGCATACTCATGTTTGAATGCAACGCAACGAACGGAATGAATACCAACACCAACCGTGTGATGACGACGACTGCCGTGATGGTGACCCCGGACCCCCATGCAGCCACCACGCAACAGGGGACCATGCTCACTGCTCACCATGCTTGATGCTTGAACCCCAAACCCCATCAGAAGATTTGCAAAAGTCTTTTCGTGACCTAAATGTCCTTGCATAATATTATTTGTCTCACGCACCAGCAGAAGCCACACAAGGAATACAAGACCATTAGCCAAAGTTTTACATTGTCTTGTCTGTCTTGCCATATCTCATGAAGCTTTGTGCACTTAGGATAAATCATTTAGTCACTACTAGTACATGATGTCAAACGAGTTCAAATGCATGGTGGTCAGCAAAACGATTGACATAAAAACCATGGTACACATCCAATGAATTGTGAAGATTAATGCCCGGAGGCACTTGCTCATTGCTGAAAATAGGGAGTAAGTGAGCAAGACGAACAATACTCTTGATATGAATGACTGCAAGATTTTTTGAGCCATCCTCATGAAACAATGGTGCAACCTTCCACATTCC